>RJWH01003375.1:147853-159238 GCA_004363575.1 Solenodon paradoxus | reverse complement strand
TGAGCCCGCAGCCTTAGCCTTACGCTGGAGCGGAAGAGAGCAACCCGCCTGTCCCTGGGCTGAGGGGAGTGTGGGCTGGCCACCTGCTTGGTGATGTCCCCCCATCTTGTGACACGCCAGAGAGTGGTGGATTTGGAAGCGAGGCTGCAGAAGGCAGGCTCACCACCTGTAATCAGGGTGGGTGTCCCTGAAGCTTTTGAGCTCTTAAGGAAGGTGATTATTACTAGGGGGTCCCCCGAAGGTTTTGTCCCCGCCCCCGCGCCCCCCCCCCACCCAGTAACTCTCCAGCGGGGGAGTGCAGGGTAAGTCGGCAGGTATAGGGACTGGAGAGGAACCAGAGAAGGATCCCACATGCTGAGCAGTTGCCTGTGTGGGATGCATGCCTTCTCTTCTCGCTGCTTTCTCTGTGGGGTCCTGACAGCAGGAGCGACTCTTCTTGGAAAACCTGCTTCTCGCACCCCGCTGTACTTGCATGCGGCAGTGTTTTCTGCTAGAGTGAAGTCTGATGCAGGTCTCCTAAAGGGGTGACTTAGGCACCGCGGAGGACTGTGCGCTGGCGTTTGTCCTTGGCTCAGACGAGAGAAAAGCAGGGGCAGCCTGGAGGAAGCTGTGCCTTCTAGTGACTTGTCCCGGGACGGTGGATGTCTCGACCCACTAGTGAGTTACAGGCCCCAGAAAGAGCGGCCCGGACGCTTAAATAAACACGAAGGACCCCAGCTTTATAGTGGAACCTCTCCCGCCTTGTGTCTGAGGATGAATCACCCCATGAAGGGCCTAATCTGTCTCCTCCTTGTCCTGTCTGGAAAGGTCACAATTATTTAAGTGAGAGTCTGGCAGGTCTTTTCAAACCAATGTTGATCGATGCCCTGAAGTCCCTCCCACCCCGACAGATTTCTTTGTGCATCTTTTTCCATAGACACTTAACCTCTACTGAGGGGGCCTCTTTTAGGACCAGCGAGAAGAAAGGAGGGGAGTTGAATCCTCACAGTTTATATTGTTTGTTTGACTTTGCGTAGCCGGCTTTTAGTCAGATTTGCTGCTGTGTGTTCCGCTATCACTCTGCACTTGTGTTTTCAGTGACGTGGGGACATGAAGACGTGCCCCTGGTGGGGACTCTCTCTCAGCTGCACTCTTATTTTCTATGGGATTGATTTCCAAGTCTAGTTTTAGGCGCAGGCGTCGGCAAGTTTGGGGATACAGAGACATAACAGTTTTGTATTTATGGCAGTGTATTCCCTCCTCCCACATCTGTTTCAGGATTGTACTTGAGAAACTCATTAGAAATCAGTGCAAAGATTTTTAAAAGCCAGTAATCTTTTACCTAAAATTTGAGGTACTTATGGCATTATGGAGACAAAGTTAATGGGTCTATTTATTTTAACTGCCTGACATCAGTTACAGGAGTCTGATTGCAGATATAGGAAATTATGAAAGATGAGTGTAATAAAAATAGACTTTTTATGCATCCTGCTTTTGTTAAAATGAGAAAACAAGAGTTTAGTCTATCAGGATATTTGTGTTAGTAGCTGTTTTACCTGATGTTTAAGGACATTGATTTTGATGTGCTCGCCTTTTGGACTGAAGATAAATCTTAAATCCACAGGGTTTTTTGTTGTTGTTAGTTTTTCTCATGATCCTCCTTCAGCCTGGCCCTCTTTGCTGTTTCTTTGAATGTCCAATATTATTATTTTATACCAGCATTTTCATGTAATAGCATGTATTAGTAATATACTTTATTTTACCGAAGAGTTAAAAGAGATTTCCATGAGATTCTATTTGTAAAAG
Source organism: Solenodon paradoxus (assembly GCA_004363575.1). NCBI lineage: Eukaryota > Metazoa > Chordata > Mammalia > Eulipotyphla > Solenodontidae > Solenodon > Solenodon paradoxus. Next base: position 157,453 of record RJWH01003375.1, on the reverse strand, counting down.
AACATGAATGTCAGCTATACTGAACTTCAGTTGAATTCTTAAGTATTTATCAAAAATGTGACTGTTATAATAAGTATCAGGAAAAAGAATCCTTGGTTTTAAAGTATTAAACAACATTTTAAGTGAGATACTAAGGCTTACCATTTGAGTCTTCTATAATGTGAGTCAATGTTTAACCTCAGATGATCTAAAGTATTGGATATCTGATCAGAGGCTAACTTTTGAAGTTGTTATTCCTAAGTGAATTCTTGAACGAGTTTTGCTTAAAGAATAATCTATATTTAACTGGAAACCACTTTAAACCAAGCTTCTTATTTCTCATAGATTTGCCCTAAAGTATCTTTAATCATACTTTCATTTGCTGGGCTTTGATAACACAACTACATATAAGTTAGGAAGTGTGGGGTGGCCAAGTCGGAAGTGAAGAGACCATATTTTCTTTATCGGTGTGTTTTGCAGAGCCCAGCAGTGCTTTGCACATATGAGACAGGTAATAATTGTGGAATTAAGCAGAGATTTTTAAAAAGTAGCTTTGAGAAATGAATTATACACCATATTATAATTAGTGGTTTGCTAATTGGTCTCTTCTGCAATGGGCATGAACTGATGTTGAGCCGTTTTTACTCGTTGCTTACAGCCTTGGGATTTAATACCTGGAGATGGTGTTTCTTTTACTTTGCAGATAGAAATTTAGTAAAAAAAAAAACCTTATTTTTGAGCTATTTGTAAAAATACCATTTATTAGCAGCAGGGCAGAATTTATAGACTTTATTATTATGTCTTCTATGGAATAGTTGTCTGATGTTTTTAGAAAAGTATTATTCTATATGCTAAAAGATTATTATTGATAATAGGATTTACAAGCTTTATAATAGAATTTACATTCTATTTGGGTACAGTATTACTACATCTGGAGTGGTGTGTTTATAAAACATGTTTATTTTATAATCTTTAATACAAATATGTGTATCTATGAGTCAAAATATTTCTTTTTTATAAAAGGAACTAAAAATTCTATATTTCTAAGGTTTAACAGATGCGGTCTTTTCTTATTAGCTTCTTAAAACATTGGCTAATTTGGCATTCTTCCTGTTAGATTAAATATTCATATTTACCTGGTAGAAACATTGTTAAAGTCTCTTCTGCAGGTAGAGAATATTTAGCAAAATTGTTGCATACTTTTGAAGACATTTGGCAAAAATTTGTTTAGTTTTTATCTTAAGAATTTTCAGCGCTCATATGGTGTACATGGAAATTTTTTCACTTAACATTTTCCTTTTACTTTAGTTTTTTCTTCCAAGCCAGTGCCTTTTGACCGTCTTCTTGCATCTTGTTCTCTTTTTAAATCATATTGTATTTCATATTTTCCTGATATCCAAATATTGTTTATAGATTTTTTTCATAAAAGTATTGAAGTTTGTAAAGTATTGAAGTGTTGACATTTGTCTTTGTGATTTAGAGAGTAGATCAGTCTACCAGTTGAGTTGCCATCTTTGAAAATCTGCAGCCACCCAAAAGCCAATTAATTATACTTACGTTAGACCCACTCTGGTCATAGATTTTTTACAGTGGAGAAGCCTTTTCTGTTTTTCATTTGTTTTCCTGTTTGTTTTTAATCGGGAGTAGAGAATAGTTCATTCCTTACTAGTGTCTTACTAGTATTATTATTAGTCTAAGTATTATTATTTTACTAATATTTTCCTCATGTAAAGCTGTCGGCACATAAAGTACTTCCTTTGTAAATGTTTTGGTTGAGACAATGAACTACTTAAAGCATAATGCTATGAGTTTAAGTTTAAAACCTTTGTTTTTATACTTCTTAACTTTAAAGTAGGTAAGTTTAAATTTTAAACTTTTAATTAATGATGTATTTTCCTACCTTGTTCAACAGAATTTGACAAACATAATTTTACTAAGAAAAGTAATTCAAGATTATTGTTACTGCTGTTAGAATGATGAGAACGGTGTAGGTATAGGCTCCTGAGAGGTATATTGTACTCTTTGCTTCAGTATAAAGACTGCCTGTTGCTGTCGGGAAAGATACTTGCTTTCACATTTTTTCCTATTCCCTTTCTCTTACTCTATTCCCTTCTTAGTTCTTCTCAAGGCTCTCAGTAGCCTAGTTATATGGTATGGTTTGCTCTATGAGATAAAGAAGAACATTACAGCAATCAGTGATCAAAATAAAAATCAATGTGAAATTTAAAGGCTTAGTTTAAATAATGGGACTTGCTGGGTGTTAATGAAACAAATCTTGGCTCTTAGTTGAACTTCTGATGTCTTTTTAGGCTTATAATCTTTTGTATTTTGAATAGTATATTGTCTCAGAAGCAGAATTTTGATTAATTGGGATGTTCCTTGCTATAACTCTTAAACTTTCAAAAGAACTGGAAAGGCACTCTGGGTATCTACCCAAAGAATATGAAATCTTTAACTAGGAGAGAGACATGCACCCCTGCAGTTATTGCAACACTATCTACAATAACTAAAGCATGGAAGTAACTTAAGTACCCATTGCTGGAGGATAGATAAAGGTGTGGTATACATATATATACAATGCAATACAACTTATTTCTAAAAAGATGAAATTTTGCCATTTACAGCAAAATGAAAGGAACTTAAGAGGATTATGCTAAAGTGAAATAGGTTAGGAGGAGGACAGTATTGGATGATTGATTTCACCTCTGTGCAGTGTAAGGAGATAAAACAAATGAATGGGTAAACCAAAATTAAAACAAACCAGTGGCCTTAGACACCAGACCTGTGGTTATCAGAGGGAATGATAATAAGGGGTGGTTATAGGGATGATGGGGGTTGAGGGAATGATGGTGTTCGTAAAAATCATTTAAAACAAATTTAATAAAAGGGTTGGAAAGGACCTTTCAGATCAGCTAGCTCCTGAATTGCTTATTCTGTTAATGAGGAAACAGAGCATGAATGATTTACACTTTATTACCAACAGCACAGGATACTAGAGTTTTGGAGTAATTTAACACGTCATGTGTTATTTTTAGAGTAGATTGAGTCATCGAGTCATTTTAAAATGTTAATTCAAGTTTGAGAAATATTTATGGTTTTCTTCACAATAGCCTGATTTCTACTGAGCCTGAGTGGATTAATAATTCTGCAGAGCAGTCTGTTTTGCTACCTAGAACTTTTGTTGTTGTTGTTTTTTCTGAAATATTTTTAATAGGGCTTTTTTTTTTAATGTCATTCATTTTGATCAGGATAAATTGTACCTTATACATGGTGTCTCTAATATTACTTCTGAACTCAAGCTCATCTGAGCTTGTATTTCACATCTGAATTGAATTATGAAATGTCACTTCTTTTTCTTTTTTGTAAGGTAAGGTACAGGCAGGAATGAAGTTGAGTAGGCAAGCAACAAGGGAGAGGAGGAAAAAGCACTTCATTAATTTTATTTAGTTGTTCATTTTGGTGATAACCACCCCCACCCACCCATCCCCCAATCATGAACCTTGGTCCTTGGATGTATGTGCATGGACTGTGCTTATTCGGAGGCTGTGGACCTGTCCTCTAGGCTAATACTATTCTTTTCTATAGTTTTACAACTCTTTAGAATCCAAATCAATAGTTATCAATTAAGTTTGTAAAATTCATCCCCCCCACCTTTTTGTTTCTTTTTTCTTTTTTCAAATGTTCATGAATAGAAAGCTATGGATTGATTCTCCTAACATCCATTGTAGAAAGGGCAGTTGATATCAAATCATTTCTCATGCCTTTATTTCAATTCAAGTTGCTAAAACTGCATACAAGCAAAAGAATTGGGAATAGGAAGAATGGTAAGTTGGAGGTGACTAACCCTGTGAGATCTGGGCAGACTTCTGTGAGGAAGTGATGTTTCAGTTGAAATCCTAGTTAGTTGGCATTTGGGAGACAACAGTGTAGAGGAATATAGGAGTAAGGGGATCAGTACAAGTACTGAGGATTGGCCAGCTAGGCAGAGGGAAATCAAAATGCCAAGTGAGTAACTCAAGGTGAGGACCATAACCCACCGTTGTATTTTGTGATGTGTGGATCATTGGTGGGGAGTTGTTTTGAGAAACGGAGAGGGTGTGAGACTTTATAGCAGAAGTCAGAAGGAAGGAGATAATTGCTGGTGACTTTATGTTTTGAAACGTTTTATTTGGAAAGGGCGAAGAGAGACAGGATTGTAACTCTAGATAGAATTGGGAGCTGATTGGGTATTTATACTAAAATAAATAGAATATAATTTCATATCCAAGTAGAAAAAAATAGCTTAACTTCTCAAGGCCTGTACTATATATACGAAAGTAAATACAATTAAAAAGTCCTTGAGTTACTACTTTTTTGGGACAATTCTGATGTTTACAAGAAGTCTTTCTTTTCAATTTTGGGACTTTTTTTTTTTTTAACCTAACCTGGTACAGCAAAATATGATCTTATTTTTCTCTATGATTATTCATAAAATGTTTCATCAAAATTTATAAATTTTAGTGATGTTAAATTGTCATGAGCCTCTTAAAATAATAAGAAAACTGTTTCCAGAATAGAAAACCTGTCTTAACCTATATTAGACAACAAGGCTTATTTTGTGTGATTATTATAACACAGTAGAGGGATGCAGGAAAACAAGATATTTGGTTATATTACGTATAATTCACAGAAGAGATCAGTAACCTGTAGACCAAGAGATACTTCAGAATCTTTATATTTACATCTGTAACTACTCTTGTGTGTTCGAGTCAGACTTGATTAGTAATTTTTGGGCATTTCGGTGAAAGTACAATAAGAGATGAAGTTTCAGATATATTTTCTGATGCTCTTTCATATAACTTTAATGTTCAACAAATGTTCTCCTTTTAAGAAAGCCCAGTGGAGAATCAGAAGTTACTAACAAAAGAATAATTATTTCACAAAGAGACTTCATCTACACAATTCTCTGAAAAAGCAGCACTATGCTGTTTTAAAGAGTTTATATGTTGTTCAGCAGTAATTGGTGGGCAGAGAAATGTAAAATTTTAACGTTTTAAGAGTCACTGGCATTTGAATATTAATCAGGAATGCACTTCTGTTAAAGTAGTCAACTTATTGTACACTTACTACAAATATACATGAATCCACTTCTTAGAAAGACTCCTAATGGTGTTTTTAAGACCTGCATGTCTTGAACTTGAGTCAAGTAATGGACCTATTTTCAAGGGTTATCTAGTGTTTAATGAAAGTTTAAGAAATTATGTTTTATTTAAGGATGAATAGAACATCATATGAGATTAAAAAGAAATAAATTTCTTATACAAGAATTTCCTGAATGGCCTGATGAGTTAGCTTATAATGAGCTAGCTCGCTGTTGGGTTTTCGTCACAAAGTTTGTACTTGGGTTGATGATATTATTGACAATTAAATGTGTGCGTGTAGTGAAGGTGTAACTCATAATGCTATTTTCCTTAGGTTGGGGTCTGTCCACAGAGTTGTCTGTAGATTTATTTTTGTCATCAAGGCTAAGTAGTTTGTGAAACAATGTCCTTGATTTTTGTGTCTGATGACTTAAGCAGGTGATTCCATTCTTGTGAGGATTTTGCCTTTAGAAACATACACCGCGTTATTTGTTCTGCTTTGGAAACATAAACCAACAGTTTTAAAGAGAAATGAAATTAGTTTGAGTCAGCCTTTGAGAATTCAGTTATGTACTGGAATGATTTAAATCTTCTAATTTTAGATCATCGGGGCAGAAATGCTATTCTCACAATTGCTGAAGAATTAGTTAAGAATATGTTATAACATTTTTCAATTTGCCAACTATTGCTAGTTATTAAATATGGATTCTGGTCTAAAGGAGAACCTGTCTGGGGCAGCTGTTTATAGGAGCCAGTCAGGGAAATGAGTATTAAGAACTGGGCCTTGAGTAAGAGGTAGGAAATTGTGAGAATCCTGCCTTGATGGAGGTCTGTGACCTGTCAGCATCACTCAGATTCATTTTCACCTCCATTGGGCATATCAGACCAGCACAGATTTGCATATTGAAACTTTGAAGCCTGTCCTTCCTAACATCTTTCCTACCTTCCTTCCTCCCTCCCTCCCTTCCTTTCTTCCTTCCTTCCAACTTCCTCTGTTCCTAACTTTCTTCTTCCCTACCTCTTTCTCTCATCATTTATACATACGCACACACACACATGGATATATATACGTATATACATACGTGTGTGTGTGTGTGTGAGGGAGAGTCCATTCTACGTCTAAATCTTGACACATAACTTATGTATTTATATGTAGTTTACTGATTACTGAGGCACTTAATTATGTGTCAAGATTTAGATGTAGAATGGAATCTCCCCGCCTTTGATAATTCAATTTTACAGTAAGTTGTTAAGAAACCAATAAGAAATAGTGAAAAAATCACTTGTTTTCATAATAGATATCACGAACAGATAGTTTTTTTTGGCTTTTGTAAACTTGTCTTCTGTTCTTAGCAGTCCCTGGTGCACATTAAATAGTAGGTAATTATTGAATGAGTTAAACGACTGAATTATTCAATTGATCTGACTGAGGGGAAGGGACCTGAAGCAGAGAGTGAAAGAGGGTCAGGCTTTGAGGAGGTCGAGAAAAGGAGGCGTCACTAACAGGAAGCTGTATGAACAACACGGTCACAAAGTACCAGAAAGGGTCTGGGGGATGAAGGCAGAGATAGGAGGACTGGCAAGGAAGCCAGCCAACCTGGATGGAGCAGCAGGTTCCTGTGGGAGAGAAGCCAGGAGATAAATGGTCGATGAAGGTGGAAGGAAGAAAGGGATGTGGCATACAGATGCCATGGACTCTATAATCACACATTTTAGGTTTTAATCCCAATTTGCCACTTATAAACTGGGTGACTTTGTTCAAGATGCTAAACCTGTGCCTGGATCGCCCAATACCAGCAAATAAAACTATTATCAGCTTTTAGGATTGTGGTCATTAATATTTTTAATTACATAAGGAAATGCTTATGTTGTTTTTCCTAAAGCTAAGATAAGTGAGTAAAAAAGGCATGGGGTAAGAATTGGACATACAGCATGAGATAAAGAGAGAGTACCAAGTTAGGTACCAGGCGTTGGGGTCCAAAAAGAAAAAAGATTGGGAGTTAGAAATACCAATAATTGATTGTAGGTAATGTTTGTTTTAACTTAAAAATTATATATAGTTAATCTGAGAAATTAAATCTTCCATATGGGGTAAAAAAATAGCATAAATGATGTTTTGTTTTTTTTTGTTTGTTTGTTTTTGTTTTTTTTTAAGGCTCGGTGCAGGCTGGAATGAAGGCAAGCAGGCAGGCAGCCAGTAGGAGAGAGGAAGAAGAAGCACCTTATTTTTATTTAGTTGTTCACATTGGTTGTTCCCCTGTCCCGGGTCTTGAACCTGGGACCTTAGGGTGTATGCGGGACTGCTCCCAGGTGTACTAGATGGCTAGACCATCAGGGCCCACCCCATAAATGATGTTTATAAAGAACATCTGTCTTCTCATATACTTTTTTCCATTTCCATCATTTGCTTTGCTCTTGTGCTTTTTGACATAACCCATTAGAACCTTTAGACATCATTTCCTGCTGTTTCTTCTGTTTTAATGCAAATGACTTTAGTGAAGGAAAATTAGGAACCACTTCACTTTATCACTTGAACTTATTAATTATATATTCAATGGGCAAATCTAATTTAAACAGCTACTGTTTGACCATTATCTTCCTCTGTTCTTAGGATGATAGATTAAAAAAAAAAGTATACTTGTTTTTTTCGTTCCAAAATCTCATAAAAGAACAGAGAAAGCAAAGCTACTAGATGGAAGAAAGTTGAAGTTGAAGCAGCTTAACCTGAATTTAGAACCCTTCTCCAGGTTTTCTAGCCTCCGGTCTTGCCTTTGTTTTCATAGAGCCTTTTTGATCCAGTTACCTGCTCCTCCAGATAATTACTTAAATACAAAAATACAACAGAGGAATGACCACTGGGTCATCATATATAACCCTGGTTTAAGGGATGACATTATTCTGGTTGGCTCTGTTGCAAGAAATCCTACCAGGAGAAGCATGAAAACCCCAGTCCTAACTCGGTGCTTGAGAGTACCACAGAGCTGTTCTTTTCCCCGGCTTTGGAAGGGCCATTGTGCTCCCCACTTTCTCTGGGAAGATATCAAAGAGGGCACTTGGTACTGACTATTGTTCAAGTACAGAAGCATCTCCGAATTTCTCTGTGGCTCTTTGGAGAAGTTTGGTCTTCTTAATCACAGAAAAGGCACACAGACATATTTAGTGAAAGGGCCAGATTGGGCAAAAGAAAATTCGTTTAAAAATGTGTTTTTTACACTCGGCCAGAGATTTTGCACTGTCCTCTCTGAATTTTATGAGTTCCTTTATGCCTTTGTTTTAGTAGTTTCCATTGTTTGGGGGGTTGTAATCTGGCCCCCTCCTCCTTTTTTGGGTCTTAATTCCTTCATTTATTTCCCAGGATTATATGACTTTACATGTATGTTGGAGAGTTTTATAGTTTCAAACAGGAACTATTTTCCTCAAGTGAATCTTTGCAAACGCTTACTGAAAATATTTTCATAAATAGCCGTCTGTTAATAGGAGTTTACCAGCTTTAAGCATGAAGACTTTACAAAGCAACTAATTAGTTATACGCTTTATCATACGGAAAAACAGAAAACAACTTCATATCTGCATGATACATATGCCTGTGTTTTGCCTTCATTTTCAAAATTTTGCTGCTCTTATTTTACCCGTCTCTATCGTTTCCTTAAATTACTTTATCTTTCAAGCATCATCCAGAGAACCTCCTGCACTCAGTTGAAAGATTCTCATTCAGCGGCCATGATGGACTGCTTGCCTCTCTTCTCACATCTGCAAGTTTACTTCCTTATTATTTACTTATTATCATCAAAAGCCACCCCATCAAAAGTCTGTGACCAGCCTTTGGATTGGGGGCAGATAGTAGGAATTAAGCTGCTTTGGAGTGTGAGGTCAGGTTCCATCCACTCATCAAGTTGTGTGTGGTCTCAGTAGAAGTCACAGCCTTGCTTGCCCCAGTATTGCCGGAAACTGAGTTCTTGACCTTTTATGACCTTGCCTCCTTAACACAACCCATAATACCTCCAGCTTCCAGGCATTAGCCACTCTTGGGAATTGGCCAATTTCCTAAAGGTTAATGCCATTCCGGATAGATTTTTTTTCCCATGGTCTTAAGGACAGAATCATAGATTAAGCATAGAATCACATCATTAGCTTTTGAAGTATATATCTATCTACCTATCTTTTCTCTTCGGCGAGTTCTAAAAGAAGTCTTTTTTTTTTTCCTTCTTTTTAAAACATCTATCCAAAGGAAAAAAGTGAACTTAGATAATTTTTCCAGTGAGCCCCTTGTCAAGAACTTCATTTTTCACAGGACAGGTTACGAAGCGAGTTATAAAAATAATGAAAAGAGTAAAGTGAATCAAAACCATGGTTAGAGAATTCAAGGGCGCTGTGCAAGTCCATTAAAAGTGGCTAAAAAAAGACTTGGTTTAAGATGCAGAAACAGGCAGCTGCGAAAAGGAGGCAGAGGGAAGGAAGGAGGCATTTAGAAGCAAGTAGAATTCTCGCCCCCCCCCCCCCC
>RJWH01003375.1:0-147753 GCA_004363575.1 Solenodon paradoxus | reverse complement strand
TTTTGCAGCTTAAGTAGGTGAGAGACATGACTTCTGTCCATTTTCTTCTCTTTCTCTATATGGAAAATGGAAATAATGTTCACCTCAGTGAAGTGAAGTGAAAATGTAAAATATTTGTGAAATTTCTGTCAGTAAGCATTTTAGTGAATTATCTTAGATGTCTCTTTAAGCTTATTCTACAACATTTACAACATATGACTTTCAAAGAAACTTTTTAGAGCTAGAAAGATTAGAGTATGGTAGAAATAAACCTTTTTCTTAGGGAAATTTATCAGCTTAAAAAGAACATGCAAATCAATATAGGTAATCTTATCTGAAAGAATATACTTCTGTGAAATGTGGTTTCTTTATTTTGGAAGAACTAAAATTCAGTGAATGATGCACTTTGTACTTGTAATGGTACACAGTTTAAAGAACTCAAAATCTCATACTTAATAAGTTTATTTAAAATGGTCTTCACACAAATAGAGATGTTTTCTTGAGGCAGAGTACTTTATCATAGGTAATTGGAATGTTTTTAGTAAGATTTCATGAAAAAAATTGAATGTATGTTTGAGGAGATGATGTAACTTGACATTTAATTTAGGCTTTAGCTTTTATGCATTTTTTTGAGCATTGTATGTATATAATTTAACTTTTCAGTAACTACAACTGGCTTTATGTACAAGAGACTACCCCTAGCAAAAAAGTTAATAATCCCCCAGTTTAGTATTTGATACTTGGGAAAGCTATAGGTCTGCAAAATTAACTGCTCTTTTTTTCCCATAATTATTTGGGTTAAAAAAGTGTTTTAGGACCATAAGGTATTCTTTATGAGAATACTGATTTTTTTTTTTTTTTTTTTTTTTTTTTACGATATCTTACTCTGATTTTTAGTATAAAAGCTTTATCTGTTGAGCAGACCGTTCAACCTTACTGTCCCTTGGGAGTCTAATAATGCAAGGAACTCTCAGGGAAATTTGAAACATTTAAAAATAGATCTTTGCGTACAACTTGAAATTTTAATTTCAAGTTTATTTTTCTGTATTTTCCAGTGCACACTGGCCAGATTTCATTAATAAAAGGCAGTGTGTAATTTTGGGGAGCCCCAGGTGACTTTCTTAAATAAATACTTAGATTTATCTAGATAACAATGCAATTTGGATGATTTCAGGAGTATTGAATGATTATCGATCGTGAATATCCCTCTCCCATACGCACTGTAAGGCCACCAGTTTCCGTTAAATCATCCCATATGATTTGTGGGAGAGGTTTTTTAAGATGAAGGTAAAAAGTTCTCTCAGCACTGCATTTTTCAAAGAACTCACTCCATGGAGGGAAAAATAGAAGTATTATATATGTTTTTTTTTTTTTTAATTGTTTTTGACTACATTTAATCATACTTTTACATTTCTAAAGTAACTAATTATCTGATCTTAGAGTCTTATTGATGTTCTGCTAAATCTTTATAAACATCCCTTTAGGTAGTTCAAGGATAGTCCCCATTTGGCCTGTGACAAGTTTAATAGCAGCAGCCAGTTAATCAGTCCAAATAGCTGTTGATCTGACACTGACCTTGTGCTAGACACTTTCCTGGATCTGAGGGACTAACCAAAGTCCCTCGAGCTAGTTCATAAATTTTAAGAGATCATGACCCTAAAGCATATCTGTGTGTGAAAACTGAATAGTGGGCCCTGTGTTCAGGGAAGAAGATACTGAAACATCAACCCAAGGACGTGTCCTTTTTATTTTCCCAACCAATTGCCAGAGAAGTAATCACTAATCAACTAAATAAATCCTAATCACTTCTGTTGATCTAAGATTATCACTATCTAAAGAGATAATCTTCTGGAGTCAACTAGTGACAAAGGAAACCTTGAAGGAGTCAAGGAACACATTTGAAAACTTCTGTCCAATCTTTTTTCAACATTTATCAGCAACACAGTGTGTACTAGGTTTGGGGAGTGTAAAGATGAACCAAAATATGGATTCTCCTCTACGGAATCTCACAGGGTAGCGGGGAAAACAGATGTGTAATCACAAAAGAGACTCATCGGTGCTCCCGTGCGTCAGTGGCACACGCAGGGTATGGGAGCACGCAGGAGCAGAGGACCTCTTCCCGAGGGGATTGTGCAGATGTGGACTTCCACCAATTCCTCTGAAGTGACAAAGCAAACAGACAAGTAAACAAACACACGGAAAACCTTGGAAGTCTTTCGACTTAGAAACCATCGAGAAAAATGTGAGAGGCTAAACAGTTATCCAGAGGAACTCCGAAGTAACATTGCATGAACATATAATTTAAGATTTGCCAAAGGAATAGAATTGCAATTCAGTACTTAGATATTTGCTAGGCCGATACTGTCAGTGGCAAATACTTTTCATTATGCCAATATCCGGTCATAGGTGAGAGTTTATTAAGCTGATTTCATCGCAGGTTCAGGTAACATAAAGTAGACCTCATTTTGTATCACTGACCATTTGTAGTTTTTCTTCAGTCATCTGATAAAACTTTAACACACGTTTTTTTTTTTTTTTTTATAGTAGTCTTAGTTTCCCTGTTTTTCTTTTCCTCCCACCTGTCTAGCAGCTGATCTTTTTTTTTCATGTTCCCAATTCCAGACCTCCATTTAGTTTCTCCATTTGGCTGCACATTATTCTCTTCCAGGGACCAGCTTTCTTCTTGTCTCCTTCCCTGAAACCCTTCCTCCTGTCAGTTTCACGTAGTCAAATTCCCAGCTCTTTATGTCTCATCACCAGGATAATGCTTTATAACCCAGGACCCTCCAGGTTTACGGATGGAGGGAATTGATGATGGAGATGAGGATGATGATAGTGAAAATAAGCATTGTGCTTTCATTCTAGTTATATAACTAGAGAGACTGCACAGTATTTGAATGCAGGGACCCTGGAGTCGGTGCTTAGCCGTCTCCTTTTCTTCCTAGCTCAGTAACCTTGGGCACATTGTCTAACCTCTCTTGGCCAAAGTCTTTTCTTTGATAAAGCCAGAGTAACGATCCCATATCACCTATGCTTTGGGATTATTGGAATCATTAGAATTAAGCTCAAAAATGATAGTTATTATTTAATAGACTCAAGTGTGTAACTGCTACAGTGCTAAGGACATTCCCTCTTTTAATGCCCCCCAGTAATCTTAGAGATACTCTTAGTGCTTTTTCCAGATGAGGAAGTTGGGACTCAGAGAATGAAGTCACCTGTCTCAGGTCAGGTGGTTTGGATATAGACTCAGATCTGTGGGATTCCAGGATGCCTGCTCGTTAGACTGACACCTCGTGCCTTGTAGGAATCTCAGAACAGAGCAGGAGTGCTGTCTCTGCTTCTCGCTGCAGTATTTGCTGATTATTTCAGCAGTTTCCGTGAGGCAAGCTCATGTACAGGGAACTTTGCAGGACCTGCCATCTGCAGGGTTGAGCCCCTGTTCTGGTCTTCATCGCCCACCTTTGTGATCTTCAGCCAGTCACTTAAATAGACATTTGAGGCTCAGATTCATAACCAGTAACCTGGAAATAACAGAGCTGCTTATAGGGTCAAGTGAAGCTAATAATAGTAACCACATAATGATAATTCATGGCGAAGAAAAATGTTTCTAGCTTACATTTTAAATAGAACAGGTGATACATGATATCAGTTAACTTTCAAACACCCCATCTCTCTCCTTTGATGGCATTTGAATGTTTATTTGCTACTTTTGAAAGTGAAAGGTTTATTTTGTGCTGCCGGGAAGGGCCCTGAGGTTCTCAGAACAGGAGATGGACCAGTAATACACAATGCCAAAATAGGCGAGAAGGTATCCTGAGCAAGTGTACCTACCCGTGTATGTGGTAAGGAGGATGGGGTCTGGGTTTGATACAGAAATGAATGGGGAGCACAACTTAAAAATGTTAGGCCTCTCCTTTCTGTGACTCTTTCGTGATATCAGAGTAGAGGGGATAGAACATAGATACATCTTTCTATACATTACTCAACTGTCCTGAAGTGTCTGTGACCCTGAGTCCTGAAAATAATTGCCAAAAACATGTACTTTGTAGACAGCATCCATGCCTTCCTTAAAACATTTTTTTAATCAAAATTAAGCAGATCTACTTAGCTTTTGGGGCATTTTCACTACTTAGAGTCATTAGAATAGGGAGGGCAGCTTCAGGTAGGCACTCAGTAGTGGCAAGTGATAGGTGGAACCCGACTAAAAGGGAGAACAGCCCATAAGATGATATATTTTTTGGTATGGAGTCCTTAAGAAAAGTGTCTTTATTTCTGCAAGCTCATGCAGTTTTGTGAGATAGTTTAGGAAGATGTGATGGACTTCTCTTTATAGGGAAGAAAATTGGAGCTCAGGTACCTTCTGTACTTTGGCTGTCTGCTGGAGGTTTGTGATTGACTGGTCATGAATTAAAGCTACACCCCCAGTTTGCAACTGAAATGCTGACAGTTCAGTGAAGGAGCTTGTCACCAATCTGGGGCTTTATGTATTGTAAGACTGGTGTTAGTAACCACTGGGACTCACTCACGAAAGATTAAATGATAATGATGTGACCTAAGAAGATAGGAAAGAGCTACCCGTTTGGGGAAGACTTTCTGTGATCATAGTTTAGAAGTAAGAGACAAACGTTTGTAGTCCTCAGAATATAACCACAGATAACTGGAAAACTTAGTTGCTTAAAGAAGCTCGTTTCCTAAATTGCTAGATTGTTGATTTTTGTTTCTTGATTGTGTTTTGTTTTGTTTTTATTTCTTTCATTATTTTTCTTTTTAAACTCTGTAGTGACACTTGAAAACTGCTTTGGGATGGAAGAAATGTGAACAAATGCAGCTGCCTTTAACACTTTTGCTCCAGTAAAAGAATTTTGGAAACTATGGATTCTTTCATATGTTTCTTCATTTTTGTCTTAAGTTGAAGTCATTTACTAATGGTATAATTGTCATTATTTTAAATGTTATCCTGTTATAATTGTTCTAGTCTTCTTAAATATATTTATTTAAATCAAATTCTGTATGCCCTAATGGTATAATACCTATGACTATTTTCACTAAAATGAAATCTTGGAATGTTCGCTCTTTCTTTGAAGTCATAAATACTAATATTTTTGCCACAAAATTTCAGCCTTAGTTATTATGTTAAAAAGTCTATTTTTGATCATCCTGTCATTTTTGGTAACAGCTTAATTTTTGTAACCATACTAAGTGATTTTTAAAAAAGTTATATGAAACAGCTAATCCAAATAATGCAAACTATATATTTTTATTAGAGAAAAATGTACCTTTATTGTAAATTTATCTCAGTGAATTATTGGTACTTTTAATTAGTTCGTAGTCACTACTGAAAGAATACAGCTTTTTTTCATTCTTTTGAATATATACATTGAAAAAAAACCAGTGATCATTTAAAATGATCTTTAATGATTTATCAACTGACAACCAAATTAGGGCTTCCAACTTGATTACAAGAATTGACCAGGTACCTGAGTTGTAAGAGAAAAATGATTGGGGCCAAGTGTGTGTGTGTGTGTGTGTGTGTGTGTGTGTGTGTGTGTGTGTGTGTGTGTGTGTCTGTATACATATATATAGTTTTTTTTACCACCAATATTTCTAATGATCCCTTCGTATGCTGCCATTTTTCCCCCTACCCCAAGCAATGCCCCAATATGATTGGTGAGCTGTGTGTCTTGGTTTTGTGAAGTGGGAGAAGGGAATTGGAAAAGGGAAGGTAGGAAAGGTGAACTTGGTCTATCAGGGGCATTCTCAGGCAGCTCAGTTGAGGGAGGGGTATTTAGAAAAGTTGATCTCTGTTCCTGGATACTCTCACATCCTTTGGAGAGCCCTTGTGCTAGCAATCAGTATTTTATTGGCTTATAATTAAAAGCTATATATTTTTTTAGAAGTCTCTGATGAGTGTCTGTATGTATGTGCTTTACTCTTAGAACACTGCTGGCCAAGGTAAATAGTTTGTTGTCTAAGGTTAATAAGGTTAATGTCATAGGTCTTAATTGCTTTCATACATCTGTTTATAAATCTTTCATATTTGAGCATGAATCTTCATGATCCCAATTCTCTATACATTCTCCAAATCATGATTAACACTGGGACAACCTGTAACTTTCCCCTCTAGATATCTTTTGCTAGTCATAGGCACATTTAGTAGGATTTTGGCAAAATATATCTTAACACAGTCTTACTATAAAGAATTACTTGCAATTTTGAGTAAAGAACAAACAGTTGGCCACAGTCGGACTACTTCTTGGCATCTGGCTTATTTCTTTTGTGTATAAGTGAAGAAAATCACAGCAGTACAGGAGACCTCAGATATAATTTATAGGAACTCTTTTCTTTTAGAGAAAATGAAAGCAGGATTAAGGCATTTGTGCAAGGTCACAGAGGTGGTATTAGAAGAGTAGAACCTGTGTCTCTTACCTCCCACTTGTACACCCTTTGCAAAAATCACACCTTCTGTTGCCTTCTGCTACATTGCATTCTTTACCTCCATCCTACTTAATATTATTTCTCCTGGGGTCTAACTAGCTTTTGCCGACTCAGCATTCTTTTTTAAATAAAGAGGCATTTGCTTTCTCATTGAAGACTTTTCTCAAAATAAAAACACTCCTTATTCCCTGGCTAATACTTTCTGCCGCACAGTAGGACACCCCTCCGGGAGCCCGGGGCCTGAGGCCCCAGGGCAGTGGCACTAGGGGAGGGAGGGGGTGTTAACAGGTCAGAGTGGAGGTGGATTGGCGGAGCGGGGGCTGGTGGGAGGTGGGAAGCTTACATCATTTCCCTGCAACTGGGCTCTGGCGAGGCTGTAAGGCCTCACTTTCCCCTGTGTAATAGTTGATCAGATGGACAGAGACTCGGACAGGAAAAGCAAGGGAGGGCAGCTGGGCTGCCCCCTTCAGCTGAGAAATCTGTGCCCTAAGATGAAACTGTCAATAAGTAACTCACAGCGGCCAGGACCGTGTGCGCTGCGCTCCCCCCAGCCTAGTGCCTCTCTGCTCCGCCCCATCCCCGCTCTCTGCTGCTCAGATCAGCTTCCTGCTTCTCCCGAAAGCTCTTCTCCTTCAAAGCTGGGCTGCTTTCACGGAAAACATTCTGTACCTAAGTCCTGAGTCAGGTTTTGTTGGAAGTATTGTTGGTGGGGTTTTCTTGGGGGGGACGGCCTGGGAGGAGGGAATTTTCCAAAGAGAAAGGGGCAGGCTGGAAAAGCAAAATCATCATGCATGTTGTGGCCCCATCGTGCCGGTGTTAGAGCCAGCTCTGTAGGCTGCCGCACTGAAAACATTTCTGGGAGAGGTATGTGCTTGGAAAAGGGAAAGGTGACTGTTGGCTGCGGTGCGAACCGTCCGCCCGACAATTGGCTGTGAGGTCGTCATTCTTTCGAGTGTGTTGGTCTGGCCAGGGCCGTCGTTACTCCGAAGCGTGGTACATTCACCAGCGACGGGGGAAATGTGAACTGGGTGCTTCGTCCTCACCTCGGACTCCTGAAATGCGCGGTCGGGGTCAGGCCGAGCCCGGCTATTGGAATCCAGTGTTCTTCCAGGCTCTTTCGGGGGTGGTTGTCGGTAAACAAGATGATGATCTTTAATACCTCGCTCATTATTTATGAACCACGTGACAAAGATTAATGAGAGAGGCTTCAAGTAGCCTAGAAAACACTTCAGTTTCCTTAGGAGCGGATATTTTTTTTTTTTTTTTTTTTTTTTTTGCATTGACAGATGGCAAAAGTAAAAGGAAATGGTTGATGATTTACTGTAATCTAAAGTGAAAGTTTTCAAGTTGAGAGGGTGTGTTGTATCTAAGTGGAAAAATCTGGAGGGTCCACTGAAATTTAGAAGCCTAACAGCTCACTACAGGGAATGCCTGACCTATATTAAGACCAGAGGCTTTTTTGAACACATATGGTTGTATCTTTTCAGAGTCGATTAGGAAATATGAACAAATGTTTCTATTCAGTAGTCAGGAGACTAGGATTATGAATAAGAATATAGCCAGTAATGAAGGAAATGTGGAAGAGTGTGTATTGATGATGAAAACGCAAGCTATTTGCTGTAAAGTTTTAGAAAAGGTTTAAAGCTGGAAAACAGAATAGATATTTTCTCATGTACACTGGAGAAGGTTCTAGTGGCAGAGGTCATTCAAAGTAGTTTCTGCTAGATAAGAATTATCAGGGAAGAAACTTGCAAACTCTGGAAAATTTACATAAATATAAGTTATTTTTCTAAAAGTTCAGAATGCAATCATTTAACTTGATTGACATAGAAAGGTGTCGGTACTTTCATCCTTCTCTGCAAAGATAATAGTGCTTTGCTTAAATCATTGAAACTTCTAATAAATGAATAGAATAGTTCTTATAACCCAATCTAAAAAAATCTCCTCTTTAGGAGACAGCTGCTTAAACTTCATTTCTTCTCAGATGTTTGCAAAGAGAGCTAATCGCTGTGATCATAGAGGATAATGTTAAGTTTAAAGTATGAAAGGTTATATAGAACAGGAGAAGATGGGGAAGTAAGCCTAATGCAGGCCTCTGAGAAGGAATCTCCTCCACCCACCCACTGACAAGTGGCCACCCTGTTTGTATTTTCCACAGTCATTCTCAAGCAAAGCTACACATTAGAACCCCCTGGAAAGCTTTTATTACCTACCCTTGCCCAGGTCCCCCTCCCCCAGAGATTCTAATTTAATTGGGCAAGGGTAGGGCCTGGACATTGGTAGATTTCAAACTATTCCCAGGGGCTTCTAATGATAGCCAGAGCAGACAAGAATGGCATTCCCGAACATCCCCACTGCTGCCCAGCCCCTTCCATTTGGGGTAGTTTGTATCTACACCCAATCTGCTTTGGTATAATGTGTCCTCTTAGGTGGGCGCTCTGTCACTAGCATCTCAGTAGATATTTAATATCATCTGTCCCCTAAGACTTAACTCTTCCTGTCTTGATAGTCCCATTTCCTTCAGTCTTCAGGACCTGTTTTCTAGATTCTTTACTACCTGGTCACTCCTTGTCAGGAGATTTCTCTTGTCTTCAGAATCACTCTTCAGTAGGGTGCTCCGGGGACGGGGCTCATCCTTCCTGATAAGTGGTTCCCAGCACAGGATGCAGGGATTACAGTCAAGCCGCAGTCTCCTTGAGGACACTGCACTTCTGCTCTGGGTGGTTAAGATCGTGCTAGCTTTGTGGGCGGTCGTGTCACACCGTGGACTCAAGTTGATCTTGAAGTCAGCTCAAGCTCTTAGTTCTTATCCATGTGAATTATGCTTAAGTCAGGCTTCTGTCCCATGCTTGTAGATTTTCCCCCGCCACTGTAGTGCCAGGGTTTACACTGATGCTTGTGAAACAGAAGAGGAAAACCCAGTCAGTCAGTTATTCCACACCGGGAGAGTGAGGTATCCAGCTCTCTGTCAGAAGCTGATTATATGCACGTGCGTGCGCGCACACACCGTAGAATTTTAAAGAATGATCCAGACCATTCACTCAGACTCGTAGTTAAATTTAATCTTGTTTTATTCCACACTTGCTGTACATTGTTAAGAATCCATTTGACTGTGTGACCCGTCTGGATGTTTGTATTCCAAACTGGGTCAAAATCAAACTTTCCAAAATCAAAGTACGTAATATCGGTGACACTCTTCTGATTGGTGTAATTTCTTCATTTGAAGAAGGAATGTGTCATGGCATTTTTATTTAAGGACAAATACAGAAGAACAAAAATTGCAGATGATCAGGGGACGTGTCTAAGAGCAGGCATTACACCCCCGTCAAGGCTAGAGCCCAAGGGTGCCAAGTGGCTCCTACCCCAAGTGCGGATGCCATTTATCATTTGGGATAAGACATCAAAGAGAACGGAGTGGAAATAAAGCCTCCATGGATTCTTCACTGTCTCTTTTGGGATAGTTAAGATTTAATCCCTTAACATATAACCTAATCAACGCTTGATTTGTTATTCATTTAGTGTTCTGCCCAAAGCAATAAAAAAAAAAAAAAAAGGAGTGAAATGACGGGCACTTTTCTAAATTAATAGCAGAGAATAGTACTTTTAGGAGTTTGGGCATCTTCACTCCTCTTAGAGAGTTATTCCTCCCTGTTCCCATCCTCGTTTCCCTCCCTGTACCCCCCACATCTATGCACATACACCCATCTGATTAGATAGAGTAATATCACTTTGTAATCATCCGCTGTGTGGGAAGCTTTTGTGTATTAAGGGAGAGGCACATAGGACTGTCTTCTAACTGGGTAGAGGAAGATACTGAGGCATAGAGAGAAAGGAGTGACTGAAGCCATAGTATTTAATAGAGAACTTAGTACACAGAGCATGCTTAGTAAATTCCTGGATATTATCCAAGATTGTTTTCTTTTCCACACTGGAATTGAGTTTTATCTCCGCCCCCCAACTTTACCTTTGGGGGCTCCTTTCCTTCAAAGTGTTGAAATGGAACAGATTTTTCAAGAATACCTGTTTCTTTAGAAAAGCTTCAGTGATACTGTAAAAGCCCAGATAACAGGTTTGTTTTTTTTCTGCTTTCGATTTATAAAAAATAAGCACCATTCCTCTCCTTTAAAACACTGATTTTCAACAATTTAGTTTCAAAAAGAGGAGCTTGCAAAGAATGAAAGGCCTCGGGCCACTCTGTGCACCTCTGGCCCGGATGTCTACCTCTTCATATGGGTCCAGTGAAAACTGATGCCCACAGCAGGGCTGACTCTAACATGTGATAGGTTCGCAGTGACCAGTGATTTTATGATGCTGGCTAGCCTGTGCTTAGTGAAGTGAGAGTATACTGTAATACGTTAGAATAGTTTTCAGGTGTTGTGGTGGAAACCAAAAGGCCTTAAAAGTAAAGTTAGTCAATTTAGTCCTCCAGCCATTTGGTTTTTACAGGTTTGATTGTCCAGCCTCCTTCACAGTTTGGAAACACCTGCTTTTATTATCCGGAGGCTGACAAAGCATCCCCGGCAATGCCCCATTGCAAACAGCATTTTTCAGAGTCTCCTTGGCTACTTTTGCCTCAAGAGTACCAAGTGTCTGTTTTCTGTTTTATTAGGTGTATTTTAAATTATTTAATATTGGTTGTATGTAGTTTACATGGTTATTCCTCTTAACTCATATCCTAAAATCCATTCTTTCAACCCCTTACTTATTTTTATTCTCTGTAACAATACTTTCAACTAGATGTTTTAATAGAAAATGAAGATTCAGTGTGCATGGAACCATGAACCATGTATATAAATAATCTACATAGAAGCATAGAGTTGAAAGCTAGTTTGACAAGTATATGAAGGCTTGATTACTGATGGAATTAATTATTGAGTAGTGCTTAACAAAGTATCCATAATTAATTTGAATATCGGGATGGGCGATGAGGGGCATGAGATTCAGAAATAGAGATTCATTACAAATAGTTCTTATTACAGAATTTTAAAATATAAAGGTCAAAACCCCTAACCGCTCTAAATTACTGTTCTGAGATTGCTTATAGATGTCTTCCAAAGCTTCATGCAAATCATTCTTTACATGACATACTCCCACAGTCATTATCATTCGTGATTTTCCTTTGTTTCCTTTGGGTTTTAATTATCAAAATGACTGGGTAGAGCTCATCAAACTTTCGAAATAATGCTGGATGACTAAATTTTAGGGTCTTTTTCGGTATTTATTTACAAAGCATGTCATTTTTTTATATAGTGAGCATAACAACTTGAATACACATATGAAGTTGCCCTTAAGACCTACAAAATAGCAAAGAATTGCAAGAAAATAGTGTACTGATTGCTAAAGTGTTTATAATCAGCATTAGTCTGTCTTAGTCCTTTCAGGCTGTTAGAACAAAATACTACAGACCCTGTAGACGGGGTGACTTCAAACAACATTTCTTTCTCATCATTCTGGAGACTGGAATTCTGAGATCAGGGTCCACCATGAGCAGGTGCGGGCCCTCTTCTCGTTCAGACATCTTGTTTCTTCATGTGGCAGAACTGGGGCTGGGGAGCTAGCTTTCTTTCAAAAGCCACTCACCCCACTTATGTGGACTGCAGATACGCACCTTCCCAAATCTCCACCTTGTAAAGTCATCACTTGGGGCATTAGGATGCTAATACACGAATCTGGGCATCCATGGACATTCAGACCATGAGAGCATTTTACCTGAGGCCCTCCCAAATCCATGCCCTTCTCAAATGCACAATCCATTCCTTTCTTTCTAGTAGCTCTCAAAGTCTTCACTGATTCCAGCACTGACTCAAAGTCTGAAGTCTAAAGTATCATCTAAATATCTCTGTCAGATATGGGTGAGACTCAAAGTGTAATTCATTCTGAGGCTAACTCCTCTCCATCTGTGAACCTGTGAAATCAAATTACATGCTTTTCCAAATAAAATGGGTAGAGTAGGCATAGACTAAAACAATCTGTTGCCAAAGAGAGAAACAGGAAAGTTATGGTAGGTCCCGAGTGTCAAAACCTAACAGGACAAACAACATCAAATCTTCAGGCTCAAGAATAATTTTTTTTTTTAATTCTCCTGTATTATTTCTCTTGTCTGCATTGCTGTATTTGTATCAGGATATTGAATTGCATCTCAGTCTGTATTTCACCACACTCACCACACTCACCACCAGAGTCACCAGAGTGCCAGTGTTCTTTCTTTACCTTTACCTTTCCCCTCTGACCCCTCACCCCCCACAGCTGCAGTCCTGTGTCTTGCTATTTTGATTGTCTGTTCATTAGTTTCATTTCAGTGTATTCCACATATGAGAGAAACCATCCTATATTTCTCTTTTTCTTTCTGACTTACTTTGCAAGAATAATCTTTCATTTGATGCTCTGCCCATCAGGCATACTGGGCTGGGAGTTCCATCCTCTGGAAAGACTCGGGGGACACCTGTCTCCATGGCTTTGCTGGCTGCGACCCATGCATCAGTTCTCCTGGTCTGGACTCATCTCTCATGGCTCTACTAGTTTGGGATCGTGGGTTGGCTTCAGCCCCAGCCCCACAGCTGCTGGGCATTGCTCTAGTTGGGGGGTGAAGGGGGCTCCCATGGCTTTGGGTGAAATTCATTCAGCTTGTTGAAACTGGGTGACGCCCTCCCGCTCTTTGAAATGGAGGGCTTTTGAACCAGCTGGGGCCAGGGTTTTCCTTTGTCTTGAAGAATATCACATGTTTGTGTAGAAGAGCTCGATGATCCTATAAATTCTAAGTCTAATGAAGTCAACCAACCTTCATCTATTCCTGTTTCCTTTCTTCAGTTCAGATTAGTTGTTTTTTCCCCACTGGAGTGGCTGATTAAATCTCTGGTCCCCACCCAAATCCGTCTCTCAGTTGCTTGCTTTTTTTTCCCCCTTCCCTTTTTAAGGAAAGGTGCGGGCAGGCAGGAGGAGAGAGGAGGAAGCAGCATTTATTTTCTATTTCATTGTTCATCTTGGTTGTTGATCTGGGGCCCCTGGTGGCCAACTCAGGCCTTGGGATGTATGTGAATTGTGCAACCAGAGGCTGCATACTTAACCACTAAACCACCGGCGTATGCCTCAGTTGCTTTTTAGTATTTTTTAACCAAACTTTTAATTTGGAGATAATTGTGAACACACCTGCAATTTTCAGGAATAATGCAGAGAAATCTCAGTATGCTTTATCCTTGTTCCTCCAGTGACAACTTATTGCTGAGCATAGTGTCACAACCAGAGTATTGGATGTATACAGTAACTATGCAGAACATTTCCATTGACCCAAGAATCCTTCATTTGCTCTTTTTATAGTCACAGCCACTTCCTCTTGCCCTTGTCCGCTTTATAATTCCTTGTAACCACTGCTCTGGTCTTCATTTCTCTCATTTCGTCATTTCAAGAACGTTGGGTATATTCATACATATATGTGTATGTATATATACATACATACGTATATATATATATATGAGATCATGTAATGGTTAATGATGTAGATATGCTCTGAGAAATATGTCCTTAGGTGATTCTGTCATTGTGCAAATGTCATAGTGTACTTACACAAACCTGGATGGCGTAGCCTACTACACACCTTGACGTGATATAAGCATCACTGGCATCGATGTGGTCTGTCATGGACTGGAATTTAGTTTGCAGTCTTTTAAGATGGTCATTTTTCTCTGACACTAAGCACCATTCTCTAGATGCATGCAAGTTGTCATGTATGCACAGTTTTTTGTTCTATAGTCTGGAGATAGCAGTTCGTTAACCATTCACCAGTTGAGAGAACTCTGGGTTGTTTTTTTTAGTTCGGCGCTATTGTGAATAAAGCTGCTTTAAACGCTGATATAATAGACGCTTTTGTATCAGTTTCATTTCTCCTGGCTAAATATCTAGGAGTATTGCTGGCTGTTAGAGTTACATACTTAGTTTTCAAACAAAATACCTAATGTTTTTTGAGAGTGGCTATGTTTCTTTACTTCCCCACCAGTAATATATAAATGCTCCTTTCTCTGTGTCCTCACCAGCATTTGTTGCCATTTTAAAAAAGAAAGCTGTTTCAGTCAATGGAGAGCGATATGTCATTTGAATTTGCATTTTCTGTAATAACTAATATTGAATATCTTTTCATGTGTTTATTTGCCATCTACATATCTTCCTTGGCAAAATATTTTTTCGTGCATTTTATTTTCAGAATTATTTTTAGTCTTGTGTTTTGAGGGTTCTTTGTATTTTCTAAATACTGATCCTTTTCAGAAAAGTGGCTGTGTTTTTGCCTAGTTGGTAGCTTATCTTCATAGTGTACTTGGCAAGTTTTAAATTTTAATGGATTCCAGTTTGTCATTTTTTCCTTTTATGGATTGTTTTTGGTGTCAGTCCAAGTGTAAGAGCTCTTTACCTAGCTTTAGATGCCGAAACTTTTCTCATGTATGTTTTCTCTAAAAGTCTTATAGTTTCATGTTTTACATTTAGGTCTATAATTTATTGTCAGCTAATTTTTTGTATTAAGATGTGAATCTTAGGTTGAGGTCTCTCTTTTCTTTTTTTTTGTCTGTGACTCTCCGTTTGCTCCAGCACCACTGGTTTGAAAAGGCTAGTATTTCTCCTTTGAGTTGTTTTTGTGCCATTGTCAAGAATAATAGAGATATTTGTATGGGTCCATTCTGTCTCATTGATCTATGTGTCTGCTCCTCTAATATAATGTTGATTACTGTAACTATTAAGTCTTGAAAATAGACTGATTACTCGTTTCTTCTTTTCAAAATTATTTTAGCTATTTTCTTTCCTTTTCCTTTCCATAGAAAATCTAGAATTTCCTTGTCTATTTCTAGTATATCTGCAAAAATCTTGCTGAGCTTTTTCTAGGAAATATTTGAATTCTGTTTGTCAGTTTCTGGGGAATTGACATCTTTTTTATGTTTTGTCTTCCAGCTCTTGAACATAGTATGTCTCTTCATTTATTTAGGTCATTTTTCATTAGCATTCGGTAGTTTTCAGTATTTATGTCCTGGACAGTTTTATTATCTTTATAACTAGCTTTTATTTTTTAAACTCTAGTAAGTGGTGTTTTATTTTTAATTTTGGTGTCAACATGTTTTTTTTCTAGAATATAAAAATATTTTAATTTGGATGTTCATCTATTTATTGCACATATGGAAAAATACAATTGACTTTTCGATATTGAACTTGTATCTTTGACTTTATAAACTCAGAATCATTTTTTTAGAAGTTGTTTTTATAGATTTTCTGTGTAGACAGTTTTATTTCTTCCTTTTAGATATATACATATACCTCTTATTTCCTTTCCTTGACTTACTGTACTGGCCAGAACTTCCGCCACTATATAGTAAACAGCAGAGTGGACATCCTTGCCCTTTTCCTGATATTAGGAAAAAGGCATTCAATATTTTACTGTTAAAATGTTGGCCCTAGGTTATTTTAGATTCTTTTTATTTAGTTGAAATTCTCCTCAATCGTGCTTACAGAAATTATTATTTTTTTATGAATTGGTCTTGAGTTTCGTTGAGTACTTTTTGAATCACTTGATACGATCTGTGATTTTTCCTCTTTTGACTCTTAATAGGGTGAATTGTATTAGTTGATTTTTGAATATTGAATGATCCTTGCAATCCTGAAATAAATCCCTGGTTATGTTGTATAATGCTTTTTATACATTGCTGAAGTCTTTTTGTTTATATCGTGTTAGGAATTCTTGCATCTGTATTAATGTGGGGTGTTGGTGTGTGACTTTCCTTTTTAGTGTTTTTTTTCTGGTTTTGGTATCAGGGTAGTGACAAGATGCTTTTAACTGTTTTCAATTTCATTGACTTCTGATCTTACCTTTACTATTCCCTTAATTGCTGATTTGGGGGCTTGTTTTGATCTTTTTTTAAGTTCTTGAGGTGGGAGTTTAAATTACTGATTGGTAGGATTTCTTGAAGGAAGCATTTGGTGCTGCAAATTACTCCCTAAGCACTACTTTCGCTACTTCCCACAAGTTTTGGTAGCCTTTATTTGCGGTTTCATTCAGCTTAGTGTATTAAAAAAAAATTCTTCTGCTTTTGATTCATGTATTATTTATAATACATTGTTTACAAGTGCTAGGGAATTTTCCTGTTATCTTTCTGTCAACTTTTTATTTGATTTCATTGTGAACAGAGAGACCACATTCTTTAAGATTTCAGTTCCTTTACATTTGTTGATGAACTTGTTTTATTACCTAGCATCTAGTTTTTCTTGGTATGTATTCCCAGATACTTGAAAAAGAATGCATATCTGCTATTGTGGCAAGGGTTCTGTGAATGTTGATTAGATACTGTTGATTGATGATGCTTTTGACTTCTTATTTATCTTTCCTGATTTTTCTAATTCTGTTGGCTGCTGAGAAAGGGTTGTAGAAGACTTCTACTCACTGTCACTGTGGATTTACCTATGTCTCATTTCAGTTCTGCAAGTTTTCACTTTACATGTTTTGTAGATCTCTTATTGGTATGTATATATTTAGGATTGCTGTATCTTCTTGGTGACAAAGCCATTTTATCACCATATAGCTTCCTTCTCTGTGTCTAGTACCTTCTTTTCTGAAGTCTACTTTTTATAGCTAAGGTAACACTTATTTTTAGTACTTGCATGTTTTACAGTCTTTTACTTTCAAACTACTTATTTCATTAGGTTTGAAGTGAATTTCTTGTAGATAGTATGTAGATAGATCCTGTTTTTTAATATACTGCCTGTGTCTTTTTAATTAGTGCATTTATCTCCTTTCTTTATGTCTTCTCTTCGAATGGTCTTACTTTCTATACATTTAGAACCACATCAAACACTATTAGAATTTTGTTTTAAACACCAAATGTGCAATTTAGAAAACTGAAAAGAAAGAAGACCTATTGTATTTACCCATTTTGTTTATCGTGTACTTTTTTCCTCCTGGTTATTTCAGGGCTTCTGCTTTTATTTGTTTATTTATTTCCTTTTACTTTGTGTTGAACTTACTGAGCCGCTCTCTTAGATCCACTTCGGTTGATAAAAATTATATTGAGTTTTCATTTTTTGGCCAACATCTTTATTTACTCTTTTGTCCTGACAGTTATTTCACTGGCTATAGGATCCTAGAATCACAGTTATTTTCTCTTGCAGCATATGCATGTATCAATCTCTTATCAAGCTCGATACATTTTCTGCCATTGTTTGAGTGCTTTTTTTTAACCCTGCCCCACTTTCTTCTTTCTTCCTGGATTTGCACTGACATGGAATTTAGATTTATTGCATAGATCCTTGAGGCTCTGTGTAGTTTTTTTCAGAAAAAAATTCTTTGAATGTTCAGATTGACTAATTTCTATTGCTTCCTCTTCTAGTTCATTGCTTCTTTTCTCCGTAGTTTGTGTTCCTCTGTTGCACATAGGCATTCGATTTTTATTTTGGTTATTATCTATTTTAGTTCCAAAATTCGGTTCTTTTTATACCTTCCATTTCTTTGCTGTGACATCTTATGTTTTCATTTGTTCAGACCTGTTTGAAGCTGCTTTATGGACGCATTTTTATTATGATTGTTTTAACATCTTTGTCAGATAACTAGTATTATTTTTACCTGTAATTTATTGCTCATTCTTTTTAAGATTCAAGTGTGAAATATAGATTGAGATGCAGTGTCAGTCTTGAAAAATGAATATAGCATTGTGACGAGATTTAATAAATATAAAAAAATTCAAGTCGAGATAGTACTTATGAGGAACGACTTTATTGAAATCTAGAAATTTGGAGTGTTATGTTGTGAAACGTTAGATTTTATTTAAACTTCCTGTTTTAGCTGACTTCCTCTGACGCTGCTTAGCAGGGAAAAGGGATGGCATCTTCTTATCACTGCCAAATGGGAAGAGAAGTCTAGGTTTTTCCTTTTGACTTCCATTGACATCCAAGGGAGAAAGGAGCTCCTTGGAACTTGTGGCCAGAGGTGGGAGTTCCTGCCCCTGACCAGAACTCTGCCATTACTTCCCTAACTTGAAGGGATAGGAGTATCTTATTATTGCTTTACACATATCTTGCTGACACTGAGGTTTGAGGTCGGGGATGGCCTTATTACAGAAATCGCCATGTTCCACTCTGCCAAATGCCTCTAATACCACCCAAAGGAGACAGAAAGGAAAACATTTTTATTACTAGATGAGAGATGAAAGTTTTGTGTCTACACGTGATCTCCACTGACCTTTTTAAAGGTAGAGGCAGGAATGAAGTGAGTAAGTAGGCAGATAGGAAGGGAAAAACAAAAGAAGAACTTTATCTTATTTACTTGTTCATCTCGATTGTTTCCCCGACCCCAGGTCTTGAACTGGGGACCTTAGGATGTGTGTGGTCTGTGGACTACACCCGAGGCATACTAAACCTCTAGGCCACCAGGGCATACCTCCAAGAGGGGTACTTGTTTCCAACTGAAGTGACAAAATTCCCAACCCCCTATATGTCTTCTGAGCTCAGCCCATTATGGGCGCTGTGGCTCTTACATGGAGTCTGCATATGGTGGCAGCTGAGGGTCTGCAGGTCTGCACTTGGCCTTTGGAGGTATAGGGCCAGCTACCGATGTCATGTCTGCCTGGTGTAGAACAGATAGGGTCTAAAAGTTCCCAGTCTTGTAAGACTATTCCTTTCCTGAGTCTTTTGCTAGAGAGAGCTGACTGTTTTGTTGGTGCTTTTTTGCTCTGTACCCGTTTGGCATTTCTGAGTAACTGGCTTCTTCAGTTCTAAGTCTAGGATATGTGGGGTGAAAAGAAAATGCAGAAACTCACCACCGTGGTGTTAACTCTAAGTCCCCAAGTCCCTAGGTAGTCTGATTTTCAGAGTCTTTTAATGTCCAGTGTTTTCAGTTGACTCCCTCAGAGCATCTGTGCTGTCTTTTTTATTTAGTCGTTTATTCATTTATTCATTCATTTATTTTTAAGGAAAAGTGCAGGCAGATTGAAGGCCAGCAGAGGCAGGCAGACAGGACAAGAGAGAAGGAGGGAACACCTTATTTATTTTAGCTGTTCATCTCGGTTGTTTCCACAGACCCCAGGACCCGAACTGGGGACTCTGGGATGTATGTGTATTGCACGCAACCGCTATGCTACTAGGGTGCGCCCATACCATCTTTCTTGAAGTAGAAGCCCTTTGCCTGCTTTTCAGTGAAGCAGAGAAAATAAAAGCCCTGGTTAGTGGTCTATGGAGAATTTAGCTTGGAATGTCCACGTGGAATTATTATATCAACATTAGAATGGGTCTTCCAAAGGCAGAGAGATCCTTACTTCGGGTAATTTAGATGTCATTCAGCTTGAGGACCAGAGTTGCTGCCTGGTGACTGACAGTGACACAGTGTTCTTTGATTTCCTTTCCATGTGCTATTTTGGTCTTGGTTTTGTATATACAGTAGAGCAGGAAGTATATTGGGTAGCATTACACCTTTGTAAGTAATTTTCAGTTCTGATGCAGTTTAGTTGATTCCATTGGCCTTTAGTGCCCGGGGCCCAAAACCCTTTCAATCAGTAAATTGATACAACTCATCTTTTTTAAATGCTTTTATTCATAAGCACTCTAGCAATTTATTTGTATGTGTCCTTTTTTTTTTTTTTTTTTTTTTTTTTTTTTTTTTTTTTTTTTTTTTTTTTTTTTTTTTTTTTTTTTTTTTTTTTTTTTTTTTTTTTTTTTTTTTTTTTGGGCTTTTACATTTTTTTACTTTCCAGATGAACTGACAATAAAATTGGCTTTTTGTGTGTATAGTTCTATGAATTTTAAAAGAGGAATAGATTTTTGTGTAGAGTTAAACTTCAGAAAAATCCCATCTCCCGTTACTCCCCCACCCTCAGTTCTTTTATGCTTTCTATTTATAGTCATACTCTCCACCCAACTCTAACCCCTAGCAACCACGGTTATTTTCTTCATTATTATGGTTGTATCTTTGCAGCATGTAGTATAAATGGAATCAAATGGTATATAACCTTTTGAGAATGGCTTGTTTTCCTTTATCCAGGTTGCTTTTCCCTTATAACCTATTCTTTTTCTTTCTGCTGAATGTTATTCTAGTAATTATATTTTATCTGTGAACCCCACTGAGTTATTTCCAATTTATGTAAATTATGAAAGAATGCATTCATAGATTTTTGTATCATCACAAGTCTTTAGTTCTCTCAAATTAATAGGATTGGGATTTCATACTTATATCAGTAATATATGTTTTAGAAAGCATATTTATGTTAAAAATGCCTATAAACTTTGCCGAGGTAGCTATAGTACCACTAAGTCCATTCTGTGTTTCCATCCTTTTCACAAGTGTTTGTCCTTACTTGTTGGAGCATTTTAATAAAGCTTCTCTAAAATCTTGATCAGCTGCTTCTGATGTCTGCATCATTTCAGAGTTGGTGTCTGTTGTCTTTTTCTTTGCAAGTTGGGGTTTTCTGTTTTCTTCTTTATTTTATATTGGACATTTGATTATGTTGAAACTCGGGATCTTTTTCAAACCCTATGGAAAATATTGATATTTTAGTTTCAGTAGGCAGCTGATTCAGTGAAGCTCAAATTCAGGTTCCAGCCAGCCCTCTGCGCTATGGTTATGTCTGTTCAGTTTTTAAAGCCTTTTCAGGATTATTTGAGTTTGTCCCTCTCTTGGCCACCCTGTGGCCAGTCTGGGAATTGAACGTGCACGCTCGTGCACTCTCTAGTTCAGTTCACGACAGCTGTGCATGCTGCTGTTGAGGATGCAACCTGTGTGTGTAGCTTGCGGGTGAGACCAAGAGTTCATCACTAACTCCTGTTTGCCATCTCTTGCCTTTATTTTCGTGCTGTGGTTGGGAAGCTGGGCCTTTAGTTACCACGCGCTCATGTGCAGTTCCCGTGATTATGCCCTTGTCTGGAGATGAGTGATGAGAATACAGAGAGAATAAAAGCAACCAGGCAGTTGCTCCGCTCTTTGAGGACCAGTGTTCCTCCAATCAGAGATGGAAGTCCCCTTGCTCAGAGTTTCTGTTCCTGTGAGTTCCTGCTTCTGCTGCCTCTATCTGCTACCACAGAAATGCTTGAGGCCCAGCACTGGCGAGAGTGGAGAAAATGATACATCAGAATGTGGTGTTCTTCCCCCATTTCTCCTTCTGTTTTGACAGCACTGACTACATTCTGTTCAGGATTACAGCTGCATTTAGTGAAAGAGACAAGGGGCGTTTATTTACTCCCTTTTGCGGAGACTGGAACCCCTTGGGCTCGCCTTAGTGTTGCGTTAATTAAACTGATAGGAAGAGCAGAGTTCAATCCAGATGCTGTGAAGTCTGAAGGTCATGCAGTCGGGAGGCTCTTTAAGAAAAGGAAGACAAATTCTGATTACAAAACTAGGTACAGTGCCTTGATGAAAGTAAAAGACCCTGATACTTAAGTTTCATTGACGTAAAACAAAAAAACAAGAACAAAAAAAAAACAGCCTATGGGAGTAAGATAAACATAAACATTGATTATGGGCTGGGCGCGGTACATGTTGTTTACTTACGTGTTTCTTCAATACTCAGGAGAATAAAGATGAAACCTATTTTCCCCCGTTTTACAGATGAGAAAAATTGACTAAGGATAATTAAACCTTGCAGATATTAAAGGCTTTATAAATCA
The DNA here is from genome assembly GCA_004363575.1 of Solenodon paradoxus. Lineage (NCBI taxonomy): Eukaryota > Metazoa > Chordata > Mammalia > Eulipotyphla > Solenodontidae > Solenodon > Solenodon paradoxus. Next base: position 125,724 of record RJWH01003375.1, on the reverse strand, counting down.
AATATGCAAATTCTAAAACACATGACTTTTCTTTAACCCATTGTACTTTATGAAATAGAGACAAGGAGAACCAGTATGGGTTCCTGGTTAGGGGCACAGGTTCATGGTTTAGTCGTAGCTCTGCCATTGATTGATTATGTGTGACCTTGAGAAAGTTCCTCAACAACTCCTTACCTCTCTACATCTGTACAGCAGTAAACCCTGTTATACAGGGTTGTTAGGAGCATTCAATGGTTAATAAAAAGCATTTAGAATAACTTTTAACATATAGAAAGTACTTTTTAATGTACCACCTACAGCATGTAGATGAATTAAATCAAATTGTATTTGCTGTCTTTAACTACCTTCTCGAGCTAGAAAGACTAAGGGGATTTTCACTTGTAAATAAGTCATATTACAGATTTGGAATACAAGCTGAGGCGTGATCACTGGCAAAATAGATCACATTGTATAATCAATACTACTTTTATTTTCTGTCAGGAATTAAAAATATTTTTAAGTTTAGGCATATTTAATAAGCAGTTGAAGAAATGTCCTTTCTATGGGCGATTGATTGGAGAACTTACACTGTTTGGATTGATTGGAAAATCTAGTTGAATGTTTTGTGGAAATGCTCAAATAATACAGAGAGCTAGAATAGTTCAACAAAAAGAAAAATATTCTTTAGACATATTAAAAGTCTTAAGTTCTCCCGGACTCATCTGTAAAATGGAGATAGTAATATCAGTCTATCTAAGATCATGACTGAAGTATAACACATTGACTTGAAACTTAAAGCAATAAGCATTTATTATCTTATAATTTCTCTGGATCAGGAATGTGGGGGTGGCTTAGCTGGGTGCCTGGCTGAGGTCAGTATTTTGACTTGGGCTGCATTCATGGGAAGTCTTGGTTGGAGCTGTGGAAGATCCCTGACAAGACTGTGCCTGGCTGATAGGTGGACTCCTGGTGTTCCCGGCCCTGTTGACTCTGTGTAGGACCTCTTGAGTGTCCTCAGGATATTGTAGCTAGCATCCCCTAGAGCATGCAGTCCAGGAGAGATTTAAGACAGAAGTCACAATGTCATTTATGACTTAGCTTCAGATTTCTTATCATTTCTTCAGTGTCCTGTTGGTTACACAGGTCATCCCAATTCAGTGTGGAAGGGGATTACAGGGAGGTAGAAATTAATGGGGCCATCTTGGAGACCGGTTACCAGTTTATTTTACAGGGTTACTTGACAATTAAATGAAATGTTTCCTGTGAAGCTTCTGGAAGCCAGTAGGTGCCCCATACAATATCTTTTTGATTAGTGTGTTTTTCATGGATGATCTTGGATAGTAGAAATCATTTATTTTTCTCTATGGGAAAGAGGAACACTGAAAAGGAACATATTGAGATTGTTGTAATTGTTCCTTTGTTTAGAAGCTAGATTGGTTTTTATTTAGGTATCAAGTGATAGCAATTAATTTGAGACAAGAATATTGATAAATGCTATAAGCCAACAATTATGACCCACAGTGAACTTACTTTTAGTGTTATCACCTAGCACTTGATCATTGAGGAAGAATAATGTATTTAAAGTCTGATACATATAATTTTTGTGTGTAATTAAATATCACTTAACTTCTACTTTCTCTAAGGTTAAACAAGGTCAAAGTATTTTTCCCTTTTCTGTTCACAGTGATATTAAGTATGGCTTAATTTAGAGAGAACACTTATTAAGTTATTTAGAAAATAATAGAAATATAAAGAATGTACAATGCATATGAATATTTGTTGTGGAAGAGAACTCTAATTAGAATTCTTCTTTAAATGGTAATATATAAATATTTGGCCACTGGAGGGCTCCATATTTTAAAATAATGATAATAGATATAAATGCTCACTTGTAGCAAACTATAGACTATATAGAAAGAGATAAAAAACTCCATAATTTTTAGTAAAGATAATTAAGTAGTTGCTCATTATAAGTGAAAATTGCATGCACTTGAAAATTAATTATTTAACAAGTATTTTGTATCTTTTTTTTTTTTTACATGGAATGAAAATAAAATATATTTCCCAATTTCTTCATAAATAAAATACCTTCCAGTTCAGAAGTCAAAATATGAAACCAGCTCTTTCATTCCTTTAGTAAACAGAGATAAAACATTAAAATTTTTTCTCTCATCTCTCTCCTATATGCACTATTTTTATATGAGAAGACCACTTGTTTTAGGGTTCATTGAAGTTATTTTCATTTAGTTTAATTAACTCTGCAGTTATCTCCTTGAATACTATGACATTATAAAATTCATAGAACATTAGGAAGCGTTTTGAAATTGAACCAAACACAGAAGTAGGTGTGCTATTAAATAGTTGGCACTCCGGGATTTTTTTTTTTTTTTTTTAAATATTTCATATTACCATTTGTTTGATCCAGATGTGTAATTTATGTTGTTTTGCTCCGAAAAGTAGAAATTCTCCTAACAGGTATCAGTACCTGAGGGAAGCATCATTTTGTCTAGAAAAATTCTAGACAGGAAATTACCGTGTTTCCCCCAAACAGCATTTTTACTTCCTTGATCTTTCCTGTTTGAAAGAAGTGTTTCGATTTCTACATAATTGAAGTGCTTACTTTTTGAATATTTGATCTGAGCTTGGGGAAACCTGCCTTGCCAGGGTGGTGAAGCACTTTTCACCTGGAAGGTGTGGGTCTCTAGCCTGACTTTGATGAGCTCCATCTGTGTGTTTAGGGTGACTGAGGCGTGAAGTTCCCCTTGTTGAGAAGCTTTGTTCCTCAGCATCTCTCTTCACAAAGGAAGCTGCAAATGCAAATCAGTTGCTAATGAGGAGGAAACAAAACCAAAACCAAAATGAAACAGTGAAAAAACCAAACAACTTCTATAGTTCCTTGGATAGCTTTCCAGGGTCTATGTATATATCGACCCCTGCTTATTTCTACCCATAAGGACCAGCTATTACTGTAGAGACAAAGATACCCCCAGAGCATGAAAGATAATCATTTCAGACTTAAGGTTAGTACTAATTATGCCCATTATATTGGATAGTATTATGGATGATTCTTTTAAAGCCATTGTATTTGACAGTCTCACAGAGGGTAATTTTTTATTACCCATGACATTTATTATTCCCTGGGACCCTTTCCCGCTACCACCATGCTGCTCATTATTATATTAAAGACCATTATCAATATCATGAACTTCGGGTCATGGGATACTGTTTTTCCCTTTCTCCAAGTACCCCATTGAGTGTCTAACGTGTTCCATCTACTCAGTAGACATCATGGCATACTTCTGGTTGTCGCCTCTGGACATGTAGAGAAATTCTACCTTTCTCCTCTTGTCATCACAGAATCCCTCCTTAATATTAGTCACTTGTGTCGCAATACCTGTTTATAGCTGTAAGCTATGGGAAAGGACACGGAAGAGCATGACTGAAACCACAGATCTCCTCCTGCCTTGTGAACGTGAAGATAACTCCTTATGCTTGTACTGATACTTTCTTTCAATACCTTTTTACACAGATTCTTTTATAGGTGCGACATCAATTGGTGAGATGCCCGTCAGCATACAGGTGCAGTCTTGCTGCAAAAGAGAAGAAACCTAACTGATGTGATGTATTATTGCCTGTGACCCTTTTAATCCTGTGCATAACCATCTGAGCTCACTAGCCATCACATGATCTGTTTGTTTATAAGACTGAATTTATGTCCCTTCAGTCCTTGTATGTTTCCAATTCTCAAGCCGGGCTGCACCCTTAGGGTCCCCTTGGGAGCTTCTGCTACTGTGGGTGCCCGAGACCCATCCTACAGATTATTCTGATTGAAGTCGTGACCATCTGACCTCTGCATTTTAAAAAGTGTCCTCTGCTTGTGTTTTGAGTATGCGTTGAGTGCCCCAAAAGGAAGCATTTGAAGTCCTTACAAGTTCGGCTTAAACAGCTGCCTCCAAGTCTCAGCGTGAATCCAACCTCAGTCTTTAGTTAACGTGTTCTCTTCCTCACCCCTCCACCCGCGAAAAAGAAAAACCCAAACCTGGGTTGGTTTTGCTTGCTGACATTGCCTCAGTTATCGTGACCTGAACTACTTAAATTGCTGGGGTGAAGAATGGGGAAAGTGATGGTAGATTTTCGTGTAGGGTTTGCCCCTTCCCTGTGGGGCTGCCACTTCTGCTGCCTGCCAAAGCAGCCAGCTTTTACTTTAAAACCAGTTCAAACAGAGAACTGGATCTGATCTGGCCAAGGGAATATCATGCAGTGAGTGAAAGATGCTTGAGGGTATAGAGATCTTTTGAAATGTGTGGGACTGTACATATATGGAAAAGCCACGGAAGAACAGCACAGGCGATAATCCTCTGCTGTTGGGAGGGGACTTCAGAACGCTCAGACCCCGGACAGCAACTCAACACCAACTCCTCAAATATTCAGCAGTGCTGGGCATCGGCAACGGTGCTGGGTCCTCATGCTTTTTTCCTGTCTGTTCGCAATGATGGAGGGGCTGTCAAAGTGGACTGTGGAGGTTCCTGAGATTTCAGCCTTGAGCCCATGCCTGCCCACCTCACTTTCCTTAATGTGAGGGCCCTGGATGACATCTCTGAAACCACAGGTTTAACCTGTGTGTGTTTGGATAAGTCCCAGATGCTCAACCGTTTTCTGGCTCATTCTGTGTAACACGTCATGTAAAAAAGAGATCGCAAACTGGATCTCTGCCAACTAGAAGGAACTGTTTAGCTACCTCGTCACCCCTACCCACCAGGGCATTCATCTTTTCCACGACAGTAGGGTAATACCACCTGTCACTCTGCCCAGGCCTCTAAGCCCTTGGGCTCATCCCCCATTTCACTCAGCACCTGGGACTGCTGCCTAATCACAGGTAACTTACTCTACCTCACACCAAGTACCTCAGGTCGTCATCAGGCATAGTAAACTACTTGGGTGAAAATATTGAATCTATTTAGGTTAAAAAAAGCAAAAAGGATGACCACTGTAGACTCTGGTGGGAGAGTCAAAGTTTCAAAGAAGTCTTGTGGTTAGGGCTCCTGTAGGATTTTTATCAGCTTTATGTTTGATGCAGCATCTGAGTTTAAGCCTTGTATGTTTGGACTAAAACCAGGCTCTTTGTTTAGAGTTAGGGTCTCCAAACTACCAAGGAAAAGCTAATAACTTAAGACAAGTTTAAAGTTCTGTTTTTGTTTTTAAAGGAGGGGTCTCTTGCATGTAAATATATCGCCAGTAGTAGGCGTTCTTCCAGCTATTTTGCTGATTGACCATAGCAACCTGGCTGCATTTCAGTCTCAGGTATCCAGTTGCTACTTTCCGACCTGTACCTAAGAAATGTAAAATGTATTTTACTTTTCGCCACAAGGAACACCAGTAGTACTTACTTTCTAAACTCTAAAAGCTTTGAAAATGATTTTTGCATATATTATGTCATCATAAGAAAATCCACGCATGAGAGGAGAGGGTATTCCAAATGAGCTGACAGTGATTTTCAGAATACATAACCTGTTGCCTGTGAGCGCTAGTGGCCATCGAGCTTGGCTAATATAGCCCATTCATAGGTTATTAGCAGAAATCTTCTGTGGCGTCTTAGACATGCTTATTTCTACTTGTGTTAGTGCTATTCACATTTTGGACCTGTCTAAACGTATCACCCTATAGTTTTCTTGAAGTTAATTTTTGTTGAGGAAATATTATTTCTAAAGTTAGGGCTGTGGGAGCTTGTTTCTTGGGAGATGTTGAGGATAACCTCTGAGAAGCGTTCACGTAATAAGAGTGTATGATGACATCAAGATTTCACTGATCAGGTATCCAAGTAGAGGTCTGTATGGTAGGTAGAATTTTAACCAAAAGGGAATGGCCCCTGCAGAGGAACCATGGCTGAATCCCTCAGCTAGTCAATTATAAGTGTGTTAATCCCACCAAGATACTCGCCTCATGATCTTCAACTCCAGAGTACATTCTCAGCCATGCAAGTACAACTGAAACATGGGCTGAAAGGCAGATTTCATAAGATAATAAAATAAAAATGTGGACCTATATCTGTAAGATACAAATTAGAAAATAAAATCTCTAGTCCAATGTGAGTATCTGACACAGCCTTTGCAATTAGTCACCTCGTGTTTTAGGATGTTCATAAAATGATTTGAAAAATGTGCACATGGAGAAACCTTGCAGTTTGAATGATTTACTCCACTGATCATTTTTCCTCTGGAAATTTCTTTCATTTGTGAAATTGAAGAGAGTCTTAACTGTAGCTATTGGTGGCTCTGCCTTCTTAATACATAAAAGAGGATAAAAGAAAAACCCTTGTAATATCAATTACTGAAAAATTTTAATAGATCTGTTCAGGAAAGTGTTTTGGAGTCCAAAGAACTATTCTATGAAAATAGGTAATAGTGCTATTTATTTTAAATTTTAATTTTTTAAAATGTTAATCCAGTTTCAATTTAGTGCAGCAATATGAGGATAAGCTTAATGTGGTAATAGAATTGTATTAATAGTAAATCTTATGTGCAAAGATGTATACTGTTTTTTAATTAGAAACTATTCATGTGATCAATTTTGTATGTTAACAGCTTGAACTTTATTGTGATTTCAAGTGCAAATAACTTCAGCTATCTTTTGATGTCTTTATGTCACTAGCAGTTGGAGTACAGGGAGAGAGCTGTTGTCCCTGGGTCCCATGACTGGTGGGTATAATGGATTCCAAGCTTCATGGCTTCCAGCTCGAATTTGCTTTGATTTTCAAAGCAAGAGATTCTTAAAATGTTTGGATCCTATCTCCAAGGCTGTAGGTCAGCTTCCTGTGCCCTGCACAAATCCCCATAAAACAACCCCTAAAGTTCCTGCCTGAACATCTCCATCAATGGAAAAACATCCAAGAGGAAGTCACTTCATTTTTGGACAGATGTGATGGTGAGATAGTGTTTCCTCATACTGAACACCCAAACTGCCTTCTAGAAACATCCGCTAATTGCTTCCAGTTTGAAACTCTGAAACCACCATCTAAAGTTATGTCTGGGCCTCCTTTGTTATAAGACTTTGAACAGAGATGAAAACAATACTTCTTTTCTGAGTAACACTTTCATTTTATTCAACCATTCTCTGTCAACCGGGCAGCTTATCCCTCGTTCATGATCTCTCACTGATCTGGGCTAGTGCACTCTTGAGTTCTTTTTGTCCTCAAACAGCACCAGGTGGCGTGGACTGTCATCCTGTCTTGTTGGACAGGGTGGTTTGTGCTAAGTCCCATTTCTTTTTGAGCAGACACAACGCTGACTCATATGGTAATGTCATTTTACATGCTTTTCAGCTAAGGCAGGCATCCCTTTTTCTCTACAATCAGATTTAATTCATTCCAATTGATGCTACTGTGTTTAGACTGTAGATGTGTTAACTTTCAATGATATAATCAGGTAACAATATGATGATGATCTGTGGGTGTGTTTTCGTGTTCCTTACTCTTATTACTCCACTGTGGAGGTATTTTTACTTTGACAGGATGCCTGTTAGCATGTAGATTTTAGCCCCCAGTTCATTTTCTCAGCATTCTCATTTATCATGTAAGCACAGGCTTTGATGTAGACAATGATGGAGTCCAACCTGCTGGTGCTTGTGGTGGGATGAGGACTCTTCCAAAGAGCAGAGAAGATTTATGAAGCAAGTTTGAGGACAAAAAAAATCCCAGCTTTAATTTGGTTTATGATTGATCTGTAGTGATTTTTCTTCTAATTTGAGACTTTTATATGATACATTATCAAACATTTCTGACTGTTGGCAACTCTGGTGGGGAACTTGAGTGTTCATGAGATAGAAAACATGGTGTTTCTTGGAACCTCACACAATGAAATTTAGATGATGTGCCATCTCTGAAAGAAAAATCACAGGGTATAGTGGATATTTTCGGGTTTACATTAACCTTATCAAATCCTGTTTTCCTGCCTCAATTTCTGCCATCCTCTTTATCAAAAGTTAAGTGACCCAAGTTCAAGATGATGGGAGAGGTGGGGTGGGAACAGAGTTTGAATCTTCACCTCCATTTTGCTCTGAGGAAAAAAACAACAACAAAAAAGCATAGCTCAGAAAATAGAAGTAATGAATTCTCATTTTGAAACTTCAAAAGATACGTCCCTCTTAGTAACATCTGCCCTCTCCTGTACCTCTGCTATCTGATGTATCCTTCTCAGCTCTGTGTAAAATTAGCATACATTCAGAATACTCAGTAAAACACATTAAATGCTTGCTTTGGTGGGAGGAAGTGAAGACAAATGGGAATATAGAGTATGGGATAAGGGGGATTTAAGTAGTTAATTGAAATGTTCTTGTTAGCAATAGTGTTGAACTGTGTTGTAGGTTTTACTATAAAATTTTTGTTTTTAAATTTCAAGTCTATCCAAGGTTATATCTTGGATTATATTTTGAAAATTCCCCCAAGTTAATTACATGAAACTCTTGAGACTGACTAGATTCATTTAAGACTATAAATCAAAAGTTAGAATCAGAATTCAAGGTGTATTTATTGCTGTCTTCTGTTACTTTTGACTCCCCAAAACAGTCATTGAGGAGCACTTTTTACTGTGTGAAAGTAGACTTTGGTATTTCTAGAACATTATGTAAACTTTATTTCTGTAACTAATATTTAGGAATCAATGCTAGGTTTGATTTTACAATTTGAATGATACTCCTTTCTTCATATTCTTCTTAACGTCCAAAGTAAGAACCAAATACTTCTGTTGTTGCTTTAAAATGACAGCTAAGACGCCTTGGAGTCTTAGTGACCACACAGCTCAGCACTTTGCTGACTCCAGCTTTGTCCTTGCTTTACTCTCTGCCCCAACAGCCTTTTGTTTGTGTGTAGATGTTCATAGTATGAACACATCACATACATTATATTCATTTCTATAAAAGAGGCTGAGTCAAGTAAGCTGGTGTGTGAGCGATTGAATGAAAGAAATAATTGCCCAGGTATTGGCTGATACCCATCTAGTTTTTTTTAACCAGTACTGTTCAAGTTACAAAGAAGATGGACTTTAAAAAATCATATTCACAATAATTTTAGTGTCATGAACATGTAAAATCAAGTAAAAGTTTACTTGCTTTTGATTCTTAAAAAAAAATTGGTGGCACTTTTCTTGAAATATGTAGGGTAAATCTCACCAAAGCAAAATACTGCGTTCCTAGTGACTCCCATGTGTTCCTTGAAATCGAAGAGAAAATATAGTTTGAATTGTGTGCGACTATCCACTGAAGTATGACAGCATGTATGACACATTCAAGACATTGGAAGCGCCCTCAGATGGGAGTTAGAAGTTGGGTTAACATTAGCCAGTTGAAAAATGTTTTTGTTGAAACCCGAAACTTTTCTTTAAAGGAAATGCAAATTGAAAGAGAAATTGGTGTTATTGGAATACAGATTGAAAATTTAAATATCTTGACTTGTTGGATGTCATGATGTGCCAGGAATTTTGAATACATTGAATATATTAAATTTTCAAGAAATTTGAAATTAGGGTTTGAAATGGAGTAAAATAAATGAACGCTTCCCTTTGATGCCTTTTCAAGAGGTACATATTGGTCCAATGCCTTATGTTCTTTTGTCTCGTTGCCACAAAACTGAAGACCATTCTTGATTTCCTCATTTCAGTCACTAGTAATAATACAGCATAACCTGTCTGTTATTTATTTCATATGCTGTGCTCTGATTTGTGTTCCATACCCATTCGGTGTGGGTACGCAGCTGCATGTTGGGGAAGACTGTATAAAATAATTAGCTGAACCTGACGGACATTTCTCTCCCTGCAGTTTGTGTGGAATTAGGTCACTCTCTCTAAAAGTATGAAGACTAGGAGCAAGGAGGAATGTTGGACCCCCCCTGCAAGTGCTTTTTTTTTTAAACAGAAAATGGGAAATATATATATACAGGGCAGGCAAACACATGGAAGTCTATTATTTTTTGCTTAAGAAAAGCCAATATTAAAAAATTGCACTCTTTAGATTAGGTTTTTCCAATGAGTATAGTATCCTTCTTGAAAGGTGATGGGAACCTGGCTTTGTTAATTATAACAAGGTGAAATTTCAAAATGCTTATTAGCAGCATTGAGAGCCACGTCTAAGAGGTGGTCTCAGGGGAGGCTTCAGAATATGCCTTTCACCGTTTACTGTTTCCTACAACTGATGGCTCGTGGGTTTCCAGAGCACTGAGTTCTCAGGGGTCACTGTACTGGAATTGGTGAAAAAAGACAAACCTTATTTCTACCAATAGGAATATTTAGAGAATGTTTTCTTTGCTCTTTTTGAATTTGCTTATTTCGAACCCAGCATTTTATATTAAACTTTGATTGCATAGGAGCAGGAGAAATGTGTGCAGGGGGCATTTACCAAGCATAGTTATCAAGGAGCATTTATCATAGAGGTTGTCGGCTGTGCACTCAGTTTTAATGGAGGAGATCATTGTAATTGGTGCTAGGTCTTGTGGTGGGAGTGGGCATTTAAGGAAGAATGATCGATTCTGTCTTCTCATGTGGCGTTGGCTGCATGGTCATTCTCTAATCAGTGTGATTTTAATACTGTTAAGTGACATACTTGATGATCGCTTTTAAAACACTAGTAAACTGTATTTTCCTTAGGGCAGTTTTACCTTCACAGCACAACTGAGTTGTAGGTATGGGGTTCTCTGATAGCCTGCCCTCTCCCGTGTAGGACCAGTGATAACTGTTTGCTTTCAGGTATTTGTTTACCACAGCATTAAACACAAAGGAATACTTCTGCAACTCAAACATGTCTTTCTCTGCCTTCAGACTAGAAAAGGAAAGTGGTCTGGAGTCAAGACTCCTTTAACCTTGAGGGTGAAAAGGGAGCCCCTTTATTGTGACCCCCTTCCAGCAGAACATTGCAGCCATTGAAACCCAGGGGGAGGAATGGGGATCTCATGGGACCTGGTCTGGGGCCTCCTTCTGTTTTCTGAATGCCAACTGCAGACCAGAAGGATTGATAGTCCACAGAAGAGCTGTGTGTAGGGCAGATGTGCTGACCTGCCACAGGAACTCTGGGTTGGGATCTCCCTCTGTCCTTAGCTTGCTGTGTGGTCGAAGGTCATGAACCATTTTGACAAGTCGTTCCTTCTCTGGGTCCATTTGGTTGCCAGCTATGGAAATGTTGTGATTGGGCTTCCCTGTTTCCCTCTAAGGAAAGTTTCTTGGAAATTCCTAATTTAAATAGTTAATTATTGTATGTAATTACTTGTCCCAGGAGTAATTGCGTTGTGACATAAGTAACTTCCAAAGGAATGTATTGACACTTACTGTGAATCACTTTTAAACAAATACCCTTGTGTCTTCCTCTCAGGAATGATACTGCAGTAACACACCTGGAGTAAGAGTGTTTCTGCTGCTGAACTCATTGCTGGATATAAATTAGGTAGAGCTGAAAGGGACAGAGACTCCTTCCCGATGGTACAATTAAAAAAGATCCCAAACATTATACATTTTAATAGAAATGTGCCTTTTAATAACATCACAGTCATTTAAATTACATTTGTTCCTATTACTTAAATTGTCTTTGTACAGCGTCATTAATAAAGGGGTAAAGGGGGCAGACTTGTGTCTTCTCAGATTATTTTCCACTTAATGTTATGTAAATCGCTAATGACTGAAATTTTTTTATCAAATGATTTTGGATTAAATTGTTTAAGGAAGAATGTGATTTTTCCGTGGATTGTGAATTCTTACTGACTGGCCAGCCGCCAAGAGAACTCAGAGAACAAGGTGGTCCTTGGGTTTCCTTCCAAGAACCCCTCTGGGAATTCCAAGCCAATTCCTAATGTATGTAGACTGGGTTTACTTAGGCTAAAGCCAGGTAATGAAGAGGCATATATCCCACAGAGCTGGGATTATCCTAACCTTTTATTTTCCATTTTAATACGCAGTAAGTGGCTTGATAGAGTTAATGAATCTTCCCCAAGTACCTGGTGGGGGGTGGGGGTGGGGGTTCCCTGTTAGCATTCCCGATGTAGCTGCTGGAAAAGCATGTTTTTATACTCTTCCTAGAAGTGAAACTCCTGCCTGAAATGTGCAATTTCCCTGCCCGAGAAGGTCAAAGGCACATTTATATAGTTCAGAGGAGTATAAAAGAGGCATTCAGCGCCTCCCTGCCAAGCCATATGACTGGACTAATGCCTACTCATTTTCCTCCTCTCCTCATAGAAACTGCAGAAATTCGTGGTTCCCCGTGATCCCGGAAACAGGCTGATGGCAAAGGATCATTACAATAAAATATCCATATTATCACATTAGCTAATGTGTGTTGAAATTAGTAGGAGGAGAAAGTGGTTACTCACACTGTCAGAATTAAACACATGGTAAAGTCACCTAAGCTAAAACCAAATCTACAGTGAAACACCCTTTGCGAAAGTAGCAATTCACTCAGCTTCTTGGAGCTGAGCATATTCAAGGCAAAACTGAGTATGTTCATTATATGACTTTATTAAATGTTTTTCTACTGTGTTGTTTTGAACTTTAAGGGAGACAGTTACTAACAGTGATTGAACACTTTACTTTATGCTGAGCCGTTTGCATTTACATCTTCCAATTGTTTAAGGTGGTCTTCAGAGGTGTAGGGAGGGATTGTTTTCCCGCTTTTGCGCAGGGCATTTGGAGGCCTGGAGAGTCTGCCCTAGGCCCAGAATCGCACGTATAAATGGTCGATTCAGGCTTTGTGCCCCTAAGCTGAGTGTGCTTTGCACAATACCATGCTGCCAACTGGACTCAGCTGTTTTTTGAGACCATGAGAGGGAAAAAAAGAGCGAATAGCATCGCTTTCTCATTTGCCCACGTTTTACGTTCTCCTTTCTGATGTGAATGCTGCCCTTCAATGGGCTCCAGTGCGCATCTTCCCATATTGACTGGACAGTCTGGAATCTGGAACCTTCCTCTGTCCTCTCTCAGGATCCCAGGTTGGCACGGTGTCATGCTTCAGGGTGTGACTTTATTCATCTGCATAAAGATTGCCTTGTGCATTCCAAGCTTAAAATATATTTTTCGTTGCTTACCATTTTGGCATTTATTATACATTGCTCTCTCTTATTATGTAACTTTTGTTCTCTGTGTGTGATTATCCAACCAGATTATCACCTTCCAGAAAACTACTCTTAGAATAACTTTTTTACAGTGTTAATAAATAGTAGGGCATTCGAATTTCTCAAAGCTTTCATTGCTTGCATTCTGTTGCCATATAGATCGGTGGTAGGTTTTTAAGGTCTGATTGGATGATGTTGGAGGGGAGCGGATTTCCATATCTTTTATCTTGCTTTCCATCAGAAGTCCACGTTAAACAAGGAATGCTAGAGTTTCTGTCTCAGCCTGGTAGATTTCTAGCACCTTCCTGGGAAAGTCCAAGCAGACAGATAAATCTGTAGTGATTGAGTAGTGATTTTGTTTTATTGTTAGGTATCTAGGGAACTCCTAATACTAGTTTTGCCTTTACTACTATGTTTAGATTTCTTTTTCTTTTTCCTTTCCTTCTCCTTCCCCTTCCCTTTCCCTTTCTCTCTCCCTCCCCTTCTCCCTCCCCCCTTTAAAAGTTTTATTTTGTTGGTTAATTTGATTTTTGCCACTGGCTCCCAGCTCTGATCCTGGGGCCTTCTATGGTCCACACCCCAGCCATCTCAGCTGCCTGAGCCACAGGGGTGTGTCCATTGAGTTTTCTTAAATCAAAGGTTTGAGTCAAGAGAAAATGATGCAAGGCTAGGGGCTGGTGGGGTTCTTTCATTTTTCATTTTCATTTAAGGGATTTTCATTCTCAGTGTAGCTGACACTTGTCATTTTAGGTAAAGATTGGTGCCTGGTTAAAAAAACCTGAGCCCCGAGCTGTGGTTTAAGTTTCAACTGTAAGACAGGCTGAGTGGGTGAGTTTGACAGACGTGTTATCTTGATTCATACTTCGTATTGTCACTGTCTTCATTTAAGTTTATCTTTATGTCTGCATTCGATATGTAATCTCTCTGCAGTTATCTTTGTCTAAGTGAAGATATATTATTTCTGCAAATGATTTAACTGGAGTTCAGATTCAGCTTACCATTTCTAGGAAAAGCATCCTCTGGCCTGGGGTGAACCTTAGTAATCTGGGGTGTGAAATTCATTGGCCAAAATTGTGTAACAGTCTGTAATGCATTTTCAGTACTATATTGTTTTTTTTTTTTATTTTGAAAGAGAAAATACAGGCAGGGATGAAGGTAAGTAGTCAGGCAGGCAGGCAGGCAGAGAGAGGAGGAAGCAGCATTTATTTTTATTTAGTTGTTCGCACTGGTTGTAGCCTCTTGGATGTGGTACTTGAACCCCGGGGTATGTGGCCTGTGCTCTTTTGGAGACGATTGTCCCAACCACTACTTACCTAGGGGTACCTTATATTGTATATTGTATTCGATGCTACTATCAAAGAGATGAAAGAAACAGAGTTGTGGGGTGCTTGGGGATCATATGCACACACAGGACAGGAAACCTTTAGTCAGTAAATCAGCGAGAATTTTTTGACTCCGAACATGATACATTACATTGAAATCAGAACTTGGAGTTTGTGTTTAAGTTATGAGCAACATTTAAGTTTTATTTGTAAACATGTAAAAGAGTGAATGGAGGAAAAGCTAAGATTGTATTTGTGTAAAGGAGACGTAGTTTTCAACCAGGAAAAGCCTTTTCAGAATACTGGCTTTGTAAAGTGAAGATGGGAATGCCTATTTCTGAGACCACGGAGGAAGCCCGTGAGAGGTGGAAAGGAGTGGCTGTCATACTGTGACCCAGACTCTTGTCTCTCAGAGGTCATGCTGACGCTGATTAGAAATGCAGCCTCTTTCAAAGCCCACACATAATTACAAATAAGAATTCTAAAATTTGCTTTCGTGAATTCTGCATTTTGTCTTCTTCAGGTGTAAAAACATGAGGGTTCTATTTTCAGGAGAAGGAAAAGAACCAATTTTTCTAGCGGTTTGGCTATTTTTGTTGTTGTTTCTTGCTCCTTAAATGGAGAGGCATCTGTGTCAAGCATTGTGTCCTGCCCAGGCCCCCTTTTCCCCCCATCTGAATGTAATTGTTCCTTAGCAAATAATTGTAGTACAGAATGACTTTTATTGAGCTTGATTGAATTAGGGTTATGTATGAAAATGAGTTAGTTAAAGCTTAATCTATTATCCAGAGATTTGATGAAAACATCAGAAAAGCAGTCATTCATGGGGATTAAATATTCTTCCATGTAAGTGGGTAACACGGTCGCCTTGGAGTCCCTTCTGCACTGAGAAAGCAGTGGTGACATCAGGGTGTAAAACACGCAGGGCTGGCATAGAAGGGGACTTTGCTGTGCTGTGCCTCTGAATGTAAGAGTGAACATTAACACTAATTGGGAGTCTGCTTCATTGTAGGAAGTGGCACCTCGCCTTTTTTTTGTATAATAAGCTTTTACAAACACAGCATCCCAAGGGGTGGTGGGTAAACTGTACCACAGAGCCCAGTGGCTTTGAGATATTTCAGATAGGTTTTTCACATGCCAAGTCAGATATTCTGTTTGTGTTAAGAGGCAAATAATAGATATTTAACAGATAGCTGCCCCACCTGCCATGGCGAAATTTGTCTAGGGAATCTTAGCTATGGGGGATCAGTCCAGGCTGGAGCTGCGTCTTGTGGGAGGCAGTGTCATGGGCAGGAACCTGAAGACTTGGATAGGAAAAGGGAAAAGGTTCCTCATGAGCCAGTGGGAGCTAAATCTTGAGGAAGCAGGAATCCAAGGCCCTGTGTGGATGTGAGATTGAGAGGAAGACAAAATGGGACTTACATGTGGGAACACAGACAGGCCTGAGTGACTCAGCAGGGAATTTGCTGTGGCTTTGGTCTGCGAGCACATTCACGGTGGGGCTCACACTCAGTGCCTTGCCCCATGCTCACCTGTCTGCCCTTCTGACACCTCACACAGCCGCCCATTTCTATCACATTGAAACATTTAGTCAAGTGCTTGCAACCTAAATACAGGCGAGCCTATGCCGAAGCTGCTTTTCTGAAGCTACTCCTTGGCATTTGTGGGAGCCAGATAAAATCTGGAGTCTCTGAGTTTGGCTAGCAGAGAGCTCAAACGGAGTCAGTCTCAGGCGGGTCTTCACTCTTGAAAACTGACCTCTGCTCTGTGGCTGACTCCCTGGCTTCTCTCTCTCAGTCAGTTAAAAATCCAACATGATTTCTTTGTTTTCCTAAAACCCATATTGGCCATAACATAGCTCACCTGCTTCCTCTCTTTTTCCTCACTTTGACTAGAGAGAGTTGTATCACAGGTGATAAATTATTGAATAGTAATTAGAGTAATGTGCAGTTATGGCCCGTTTTGGGGTATGTGATTGTAGAAACAAATCTCTAAGAGTATCAGGAGATAAGTGAATTTATTTTTGATCTCCTAAAAGACATTTTGTGTATAGATTGCATCAGCAAATAATCTCAGATACTGGGAGCTCATTTCTTCGGCAAAAAAGTAACCAATTCTTCAACCTAAAATAAGAAAATAAGGAACCTGAAATAATAAACCCACACTGTCAAATTTAATGGTGGACCCTCCTCCTGATTTTGGCAGGACAAATGTATATTTTTAGTTTATGCCAGTTTATTTACTTGACAGTCAATTATAGTTATTTGTTTCACGATTTTGACTTAATTTTATAGCATTTTAACGATTCTTTTCTATACTGTCTCATAGATTTATATGAAGAAAAGTAAGCAAATAAATATGAAATGCTGTACGTGATTTTCTTAAAATAGTGTTTTAAATAATATTGGTTGCCCATTTTATGATAATTAAGAATAGTCCTTTATACCATTTGTTTAATAGTATTTTGGAATTTTTTTATATCCTTAGTCAAAAAATAAGCATTTAATTAGAAGGCATTCATATGTGTTCGTTGTAGTTTCCTTCAAAGATCTGGATTTTTTTCTTTCGTCTGTACTCTTGTTTAAAAAAACGTGGATGAATGGGTAGTATTTTGTGAATAGCCACATGAGACCATTTAATATTTTATTCCTTCTTTCCAGCTATTGTTTGCTTCAGTAGCCCTGGGTGAAAACTGACTCATCTAAATCTAGATAGGATTACTCAGGAATCATTACACATATTGATATTTAATGTGTAAGCCTTAGTTCTTCCATATTATAGTGACGAATGAGGGGAAAAAAACTCAGCCATGCTGTAAAATGACTAAGAGCATGGCTAAGGGTGTAAGCGAGTATCTGATACCCAATTTCAATTTAGAGTGTGTTGCTTACTGATCATAAATATATTGCCATAATCTCCAGGGGTGTGTGGGCAGTCTTAGTTGGACTGTGAATTTGGTGTTAACACTAATGTACCCTAAAAATGAAATCAGTGTCTTCCATAGAAAGTGAAATAACTTAATTCTCAAACATGACCTTAGTTAGCTAATGTCTATATTTTTAGTGTTATGATTGTAATATGTTCATTGAAATTGTGGGTAAACACCTTTGCTGAAAAGGTGAGACGTGAGTGCCTGTGTGTCTTTGTAACTAATCTCAGAACTTCCATTGAATAATGTTAGTGGCTTTTAATGTTGATGAACACGTTGGACCACGTTAGGGCTAGTTTATTTAACAATTTGCCTGATTTGGCCAACTTCGTTCCTTTTATTTGGGGATAGTTTTGCCAGCATTAAGTGTTGGCTTTGTCTGAAAGGCCTTTGGTGACTCACCATGGTTTAACCTGGCTGCTGTGGTCTTTCACAGAATCCTGTGGTGTCACGGAAGCTGGAAGCTGTGATGTTCCATTGAAATCACAATGGAAAGTCTGGACTTAACTGGTAAGAGGCTGCGGTGCAGCTCCTTTACTTACCTAGAAACAGAAAGCAGTCAAGAACGATGTGCTCTCAGAGCTAGGCGGCAGCTTTGTCTCCACTGATGGAATCACCTTCCCTGTTGATCAGGGAAGTGTGGTCATTGTTTTTTTTCTTGTCAAGTTTGTGAATAGTTTTCTAAAGTGGCATTTTAATCGCCATCATCAAGTAAGTTAGCTTTTTCTTTTAAAATTCATGAATTAACAAAAAATGGTTCTAGGATCTCTGATTTGTTTCTCCACAGTAATGTGCTTTTGTTGAAAAGTCAATTCAAGTCCTAAATCTAGAGGTTACCCACCTAAATGAGTAATAAAATCTGTCTGTTCCCTTAATATTTTTCATACTACCTTTGACTTTAATTGAAAAGTGAATCAGTATCAAAGTATTATGGAGAATTTTTTTGACCTGTTAGAGGCATCATGAAATTGATTATGAAAATCAATCAGTGAAGAAAGAGTTGAGATTTTAAAATATAGACATGTGACAAATTATATCGAACTATGAAACTCAAGAGTATGCTCTGCCCTCTTGTACCTAAGTTATTTTCAAAATTCTTTCTTTAGGAAATAATTTATAACAGTTTTAAAATGTGGTGTTAATACTTTAAAATTAACTTTAGCAATGATTACTTAAATGCATAGAGTTTTCTCAATCAGAATGGAATATGATGTTCGAATAATTTATGGTGAACCGATGATGCAGGAGTATGACATACATGAAAATGATCAATGATAGTAAATATTATTTAGTTGTAACTTTTAGGACGTGAGTTTATTTAATTTTCTGATTAATTAAAATTAATATCATTTTTTTCTGTTTATAAGTATTTTTATTTGCTTTATTCACCCTGTTGAGAATATCTGTCTCAAATATTTTAGTGAAAGTATGTGATAAGTGTTAACTTTTATAATGTGTGGAAGTCCGTAAGACTTCTGAGCCATTCTTCTGAATGTTGTTGTGGAGAATTGTACATAGAATAAATATGCAGGCAATTTAGCTTGAATGTGAATTTACTAGAATCTTTAAACACCAATAAAATCTTACTGCGAGTGGGGAGACTGGGATTTAGTTATCATTTTCCTTCTTTTCTGTGCCATCCTTTCTAGCACAATTAAGTCAGAAATGTAAGTTCTAGGTTTAAGGATGCTAGTTAGGCTATATTTGATTATTGTCAACAAATTAGACTATTTAGGTATCAGTACTGAAATTTCATAACAAAAATTCATACAGAAAAGAAAGCCAGGAGATTTTAACTGACCTGTTTAAAAAAATAAATTAGTAATCTCTATTAGTATAGCAGTCTTGACTCAGTAGCCAGATCTGATCTATGATTTCTGAATGTTAATCACATTTTTCAAATACTTTTTATTGGCAGGAATTTTATCAGCAGCGATTGGCAGAACCTCACATTGTTGATAAAATTTAAGTAGAAAGTTTCATTGAAGATGCTTAAGACTATATATGTCTGACTTATACATGCATTCATCTTAAACGTAGTATTAACTTAGAAAAATGAAAAATGCCGCACAAAACCACGAGTAATTTAGGAAACAAATCCTGGATAATGATACTTAGCAAAAGGATGCCAGGCTCCAATACATCTAGGAATCAGCCTAGACAAAGTTAGGGTTTATTATCCAGAGTCCTCAAACCTTAGTAGTTTAGAGCGGTAAAAGCTTATTTCCACTCAGGTTCATGTTGCTGAGTCTGCTACCTCTTAGCTCTTTGTGCTCTTTGGTTTTGGACCAATGCTAAAGGAGCAATCTCTGGGATGCACAAATCTTGTGGGAGAGGGAAACAGGAATGATGGTGGAACCACAGCTCTTAACCTGCTGCTTGGAAGAAGTGGTCCATTTTACTACTGCTCATGTTTCTTTGGCCAAAGCATGCCGTGTGGCCAGCTCTTGCATGATGGGGTCGGAGTGGCTTTTGAAGAGGAGCGGGTGGGAAAGGCTGATAGATGGAGACACAGTGCAAAATCCCACCTCATACTCTTCTAGAGAGACAGAGTGAGCCTCGTATATTAACGATTCTAAGAAGTCCTGTAGCAAATTAATCAGTTTAACTTTAAAATTATTTGACATTGAATTTTTTTTGTTGTTATTGCATGGAATACGGCTATGCTGTCCTGTGACATGTTATCATCTGCAAGTTTCTTGATGTTTTGAACATTATGGAACTTTTTTACCATGTAGCGTGGGTTTCGAGTATATCATATATTTACATTATTGTTTTATATGTAATTTTAAAATGCATTGAAATTGCCGCAGATTCTCTGCAATTTGCACACAGTCAGAGAAGGAAATAACGATACTCATAATAATTTGTTACCTTTGTATGATAGTTTGCAAAACTTGGACAATATCTAATTTGATAGAGCAAAGGAATGAGAAAATGGAAATGCTTTTGAATGCTTGAATTTCTCTGAATGCTTTACTAAATGTCTTTAATAGACATCTGACAGTGTATGTATGTTTAAAATCTTTGTATATATTATATATAACATGTATGTGTGTGTGTGTATATATATATATATATATATATATATACACACACATACACCTATACACACCCCTGAATGCATAGAAGCTTATATATATATTCTTTCTACTGAAAATTGAGAGTGATTTTCTCCTTATTACTCAGAGAAAAGGTGAATCCTATAGAAATATTAGCTACCCTGTGATCTAATGATCCACTTCTTACCCCTGAGAATGCAGAACTCCTAAGGACAAAGTGACTGTCAAGTGTGGTTATATGACTTTCACTGAATATTAATGAGGTCAACCCCAAAGAAATAAAACTTTGTATAATTTTGAGGCAAGGTCCAAGACCAGGCAATATTGCCACTGAAGTTTTCTTTGCCATGTATAACAAATGCTATGTGGTTCTTCAAAAGAATCAAAGTTTGTATTTCTAAATGTTTTGCATTACTATTTTCCAACGAGGGTTTAATGACTTCGGCCCTTCAAAGACCTATTTTTTGACATCGTTTCCTCATACCTCAGAAACAGGCCCAAGAGAGGGATTCCTTTTATGAGTACAAAGCTTTATTATGCTATTTCTAAAATTATAATTTCATTAATTTATAATAATACATGAATAGAAAAATGATTACTCCAAGTGTTTCATCCTCTTCTCTTTATAAATGCATCATCTATCAGTTATTTTATTTAATTAATATTTTTTAATAGAAAGGTACAGTCATGAATGAAAGCAAGCAGGCTGGCAGCCGGAAAGAGAGAGGAGGAAGCATTTTTATTTATTTTATTTAGATGTTCATCTTGGTGGTTTTCCCTGCTTCCAGGGACTGGAACCCAGGTCCTTGGGATGGAGATGAACTTCTCTCAGCCAGAGGCAGCATACCTAACCACCATTCCACCAGGGCCAACTGCAATGATCATTTTATTCATTCAGCAGGATTAGCATTGGAGAAAACTAGTTTAAAGTAGAAGCTTTTCATCTCTAGAGATGAGCTAGTCTCACAGGGTTGCCCTAACAGAACATCACAGACTGGGCGGTTTAAACAACAGATAATTATTTTCTCACAGTTCTGGAGGCCAAGTGTTCATGATCAAGGTGTCAGCAAATCTTGTTTCTGATGGGTTCATTTCCTGGCTTGGAGATGGCCTGTGACCCTCCTCCCCCTCTTTGTGTGTATGTGTGAGGTGGGTGAGCTCTGGTGTCTCTTCCTCCTATGAGGACATCAGTTCTATTAGATGATGGCCCCACCCATATGACTTTCTGTAACTTTTACTTATATAAAGGATATAGGATCCTATCTGGAAATGCACTTACAGGGGTGCTGGGCCTTCAGCATAATTAATTTGAGGGTGACTAGGTTCTTCTGTAACAGAGGTAATTGTTCTGTACCAAAGATTGTAGCTCGTGGAAATTTAAAAATCTGCTTTCTGTGTTATCAAATGAATAAGAAAGCCTAGTTTATCACACAGTCATCTAAGATTCTAAAAATCTCTCTGAATCTTTGAGGCAGAGGGGACATTTGAAATTATTAAATTCACATTTCTACTTTGAAGTTACTGTGTGAAAATGAGTTTCTTAACAAGTGAAGGAATCAAGTTGAGGAACTTGAAGATCAGTATGATTTCTGTAATGGAGAAATAACATCATTGTAAAAATTGATTTCCACTGTGTATTCATTTGTTAGGCAGGAAAAAATGTATTTAAAATGCTGAACAAGAAGATTACTCTTGAGTTATATCTATTTCTGCTTGCTATAAGCTCTCAAACCGATTCGTATTTTTCAAGGCAATTCTCTTCTACTTTGTGAATCGATTGTGAATTCAAACAGGGAAATGCTAGATATTTAACAGTACGGTAAACACAGTTGGTGTATTTGAAATAATGCTGGTAGGACTGAACAGGTCCTAAATCTGTTATAGTCACCTGTTATTTTTTGTTTATTTGTTTTAGTATTTCCATCTTAAAAATTCACCCTTTTCTCTTCTCCCTCCCTTCCTGTCATATCAGCTCATAAAGTTAGGTAATGTTTGTTTGGATTTCTCAATAGTCTAAATTCAATTCATTGAATGTATAGCACTTGTTTCTACTCTACAGTAGTATACCTTTCCTAATAGGTAAGTCAGTTGAGAGATATTTGGGATTAGTGCTGGTTAAAATAGTACATTTGCTTTCTGGTTATTGACGTGCAGTTAATTTTGTTTTTTGACCAAAAAAAAAAAAAAAAAGTGTGTGTGTGTGTGTGTGTGTGTGTGTGTGTGTGTGTGTGTGTGATGTCACTAGAAGAAGTCCAGTTTCTGGTCATTTTCTCTCTATCTAAAACAAAGTGTAATCAAAAGAAGCAAACCATTGAGATTTAGACTTTTTTTTAAGGAAAGGTGCAAGCATGAATGAAGGCGGCAGGCGAGCAGGCAGGATGAAGCATTTGTTTTTATTTAGTTGTTCATCTTGATTTATTTTCCCCCTGCTCCAGTATGCAAACCCCAGTCCTTGAGATATACGTGGACTGTACTCTGAGCTGGAGACATGGACCTAACCACTACTCCACCAGGGTGCACCCGACTTAGCCACTTTTATGTAAAAATAACTTTACATTGATTTGTAAAATTCATCATTTCACTTTGGGTCTTTAAAGATAAGCTATGTAAAGTAGTGATCTAATTTTATAGATGTCAATTTATTTGACTGAGAGTTATTTTAGCTCTACCTTTACTTTTGATTTCAGTCTCCCCCAAAGCTGGATGATGCAAACTTAAAAAGCCTTCTATATAATACATTTTGGCAGTGTGTTTCATCTTAACAGTAGGCTCATTCTACTGGTTGTGGAATTCACAAAGCACAGTATAATTATAGCAGACTTGACTTCATGCGTTAATACTTCTCTGAGAGGTGATGGACAGATTAATTATTTTTATACTGAAGTCTGTATTCCATCTGATCTCTTTATAGAGAAGTATGTTTCCTCAGAAAAACAAATGCATCTATGGGGGCAAAGTTTCTTAGATCATTTCTCTCAGAATTCCCCTGCATTTTGGTGTAAAATAAGTACTGGTTGTGCTGTACATAAACATAAGTGTGTGTATATATGAGTGTATACATGTAATTTTTTTCAGTCCAAGAAATTGAGGGACTTAAATTTATACCAGGGAGTCTATTTTTGTTTTATTCGGCTGTGTCCCCAAAACCTAGAACCTGGCACATGTGGGTTACTCACTAAATAAATATTTGCTGAATTAGTATTACAGTTGTTCACATTTCATTAATCCTGTCACCCCCTGAATTAGATGTTATAAGCATCTTCCAGCAGCCCCTAGATAATTATTTTTCCCAGACCGAATTCAGCGTGTTCTTCAAAAACAAGTCTCTCTGTGCT
Source organism: Solenodon paradoxus (assembly GCA_004363575.1). Classification (NCBI taxonomy): domain Eukaryota; kingdom Metazoa; phylum Chordata; class Mammalia; order Eulipotyphla; family Solenodontidae; genus Solenodon; species Solenodon paradoxus. The sequence continues at coordinate 102,019 of RJWH01003375.1, read as the reverse complement.
TTTAAATTTGCCATTTGTCCCATAATCAATAAATGTTGGCTGGCTCAAATTCGTAAAATAATGAGCAAAAAGAATTCTGGGCCTGTTGGTGCAGTTGCCATGTATCCCGAATCAGCAAAGTTTATAAATCTTCTACCAACTCCGTCTCTAGGGCGTCCTCAGAGAGCCTCTGAGTGGCACGTGTGAAGGTGGAGATTTAAGGTTGGCAGTTGGGTTCAGGCTGGGCTTTAAGAGATGATGTCCAGAACCTGAATTCTGTTATGTTGACTGAAGTCTACTCTTAAGTGTTTAATTTGGCCTGGGGGCGGGGGGAGTGGTTTTTATACACTTAAGGCTCTAATTTAAATTGCTCTATGAAGATGATAGATCAGAAAAATATTGTATGTTGATCTTACTATTTATAACCTGCTTAATTGTTCTACCACTGCTGTATTACTTTTCTTAGAAAGCTGATGAATTAATGTTATTCTTTTAGTGTTCCTTAATGTTTGCTATTAGACTACTTATTACCAGTGTCTCTTCATGGCAGACCTACTGTACTTCAGGTGACGTGTTTAAGGTGCTGAACAGAACCATAGATACCTCCGGTTTCTTGAGGAGAGCCAGCCAGATGGGGAGGAGCTTGACTTCTGAACAGGCTTTTAAATAAGACTAATAAAAAAGTCAACTGCCATGTATGTGAACACCGTCCTCAGCAGTTTCAGCTATGCTTTGCTAATTATAGTGAAGGATGGCCAGATCGGAGGGACAGTGAAACTTAGCAAATATGAAATGTATCTTTGTACAGCATAGTTTCTACCCATCTGTCCATCAGGCACCACTGATGGACACGTACCTGAAGTTCTGTCCAGGCCATCGTGGTAGGTTTTGAGTCCTACTGTATTTCCAGCATTGTTAGAGTGGTCAAAGCACCAAATAGGTGTATTATATCATAAAAGTGATAGCAGAGGAAAGTTTGAAAATCTTAGCTACTGGCCATCCCCTTTTTAAGTACTGTGCCTTGTGCTATAGCAATCATTTTGTTCTGTTTGATGAATCATACAGCTCTTCCTTCAGTTTGTTTGGTGGACACTTAAATGAGCAAGTTTTCAGGTTTAAAAGGTTAGTTGTTCCTGTTAAAATGAGGGGTGTTGCGTTTCTTTATTATTCATTACGAGTTTCACTTTTTAGAGAACATGAGATAAATCATTCTAATAAGGCTATTCTATCTTGTTGATGGTAAAGGTGTCCTGGTTATGACTCTTTTATGAGTTTTTACTTAATCATTGAAGGCATAGAATTTTTTTTTACTGATTATTTCTATTGTCATAAAATATTTCATGCCTTAGAATTTTATAATGTGCCAGTAGAAAAAATATTTCAGAACTTTTACTTCTTAATGTTAAGAAACAGATTTATTCTCCTTTCTAGATTGTCAACAGTATAACACTCCCTGTTGCTTTCTGGAGAGTAATCTGGATAGGTAGAGCCTTTCCTGTTTGAAGGGCAGATTTTAAAGGATCCTTATTATTTTCGAGTGTTAGCTTGAGCTCTTCAAAGTATGGTCTTGGGTGTCCCGTGGCCCCAAGAGTAAAGCCTAACTCAGTAATTTGTTCTAGGGTTGGGATGTGGGAAGGTTACTTAGGTTTATCTGTGAAATGGGTGAGTACTGACCATGCAGGGTTGTTAGGAGGATTGAAAGTTTTGGAAGGGTAAACCCAACCCAGGGCCTGGTAGGGTTCTTATGAAAGTGTTTGTTCCCCCAAATGGACAGGGGGCTAAAAGTGGTATTGAATCGTCTAATTATCTATTTATTTAATTGTTCCTTGAAATCAAATTTCAGGCAGGTTAATATCTCTGTTCACACCAAGGGAACTGCCTGGCTCCAAAATGAACATCTTCATAGTGTCGGAAGTCTTTATTGACTGCAGGAATGACTGGCTTTAAGTCTTTAGGAAATAGTTACTTTTAATATTGTTAGTTATCTTAAAATATTTCCTGCAGATCTTAAGTGATAAAGTTTGATTTTAATTACAGTTCTAATTTCTCAATTTTATTAAAGCCTAATCAAAGCTCAAGCATGTTAAACTATCAGGTGATAAATCATCTGTCATTCAGTGGTTTATAGTTATTTTAGGAATATTATTGCTTCAGACTATTGGTAGTAACAAAGTTATTATCCCCGACAGCAAATTATTTAAGCATAATAACAGTACATTTTTATAATCTACATCATTTCAAATGTTTTTTAACAAAACCAGGAGCTTTTGATTTCTTGATAATAAAGTATAATGTTTTTATACATGGATGATCTCCACTTGTTATGGAGATGCCGTCTTTCCTTCTAAAAGGTGCTCTGTAAGACGTGTGTGTGTCAAGGGTGCTTAGGATTTGTGTTTTTGTTGTTTTTTGGTTTTTAGTAGCAATTTACTTTAGTTGAATATGTGAACATTCTAGCTCTACAGCTTTGGATGTTACAAACTTTTCTTATATGCTTTTCGGTGAGTAGTGTATATTAAAACTAGATCTTTCTGACCCACCTGTACTGTGGATGGTTCTCCTCAGCGGCCCTCTAGTGGTTCTATTTCTTTTTTCAAACCTGAGCTGCCTGCAGTCTTCTCTCTGGTAAAATGTCTTGTTTAAAGATAACGTATGACGCTTCAGCTCCTCTCTGTCTAATAAACTACAAACGAGAACTACTGTGTACAAAGCAGGGTGTAAGACACTGTCAGTCACAGTGTGATGCTAGAAGGCAAACTCTGTAATCAGACAGAAAAGAGAAAGATGGGCCAAATAGTCCTCATTAAGAGTTCTAAGGAAGATCTTAAATCCCAGGTAGGAATATCAAGGAATACTTCACAGAGGGGAGATCAGGAGACATCTGGAGAAGATGAATAACTCCACTTGCCTGTTGGTTGGGATGTATTTAAGGTTAAAAGAGGAAACGGAGAACCAGATGTAAGAGGGCCTTGACTGTCAGGGTGAATTCACTCCCCCAATCCTCCTCAGAGGCCAGTAAACCAGTGAACAGTTTCGAGCAGATGTTAAAAATGGGATGGGCATGGAAGACATTAGAAATGTTGACTTAGGGGGTGTTAGCATATGCTAGAGTAAGAAGAAATTTCTTCTTAGAGGGTTAAAGAGTTGTAAATGGGACCACCATGGAAGACATCTGAGGATTTTATACCTTGTCTGGATGTATTTTAAAATATTTTAGTGGAGGTATGTGGCTCACAAAAAGCCATTTCCCAGTTTGCAAGGCAGAAATCATTACTCCATTTTGAGGGTTCCTTCAATGAAGATTTTTCCCAAATATTTGACACCTACTACTGTTTAGCCTGTGTGTGTGTGTGTGTCTGTGTGTCTGTGTGTCTGTCTGTATATGTATTTAGTGATTGGAAACGTAGCTTTCACTGTGTTTTGGAAAGCATTCAAATTCTGTCCTGTCACCTGAACCAAACTCCTAATTTATAGAACGTGACAGTGGAGTGGGAGGGGTGTTGAAAAGGAAGTCAGAGACAGGTTTTTAAGTAGAGGTGTTGGGCTAGTGTTGCTCCCAAAAGTGGCGAGATGGTAGTGGAAATGATTTGTGGGAGTCTGGAGTGGGCTGGATGAAGGTCCAGAGGACTCCACGTGGCTGTCTGGGGTATATTTTATAAAAGCGAGATGTAGGCAGCAGTGGTGGTGAATTTGGAAGAGATTCAGGTTGAAGACAGGTATAGTTTAAAAGAGTAGAGCTGAAACTCTGAAAAGTGATGAAAATAGAAAATATGACTGAGAGAGCTTTTTAAAACACTTGTTCAGAGACGTCTAAAGGAAAGAAAAATAATCAGATTTGTGGGGATAAAAATAAGAGAGTATAGTGCCGAGAAGGTGGAAAAGTGTTGAATAGTGCAGAAACATAGAGAAACATCTAAAGAAGGCATTTGGGTGAGGTGATCCAGGGTTTTTAAAGCAGCGGTTTTGTGGAGTGGTCCAGTTGCTTTCATGATTCTAATATTCCCCCTTTCATTGCCAAGTTCCTGATTCTCTCTTTGGCTGAAACTATATGCCTTCCTTCCTGGAGTAATATATAATGATTTATATCTACTCCCTGGAAGCATAGAACTCATCTTCTATAAATGTAGTTTTAATGTTCTTTCCTTAAATACGTTACCTTAGACTATTTGAGATCAAAACTTAGCCAGGTGCTAATACCATTTCCTCAGACACACTGAAGTGGCTTTCTCTAATACATCATCAGCAAGCATGCTCCCGAACGCCTTCCCTGTAGGACTTCTATTTATTATAATTGGTGTTGCCGAGGGATGACTAATACATTCCTGATTATTGCCAGCTCTTCTTTGCCACAAAGTACAGTGATGCTTTAAACAGGGCCTACTGTTTCCAGAAAGATCCATAGAGAGCTCTTGAGAATAGCAGGGCCACCTACTTCAGAATGTGAAGGCTGGAATCAGGTACATAGCCACTCTTTTTCCATCTGCAGAGAGAAAAGTTTAAGGTCTACGAGAGTCACCCTAAGTAGTAGTGATAATTATTGGAGAGAAACAGCGATAGTTATTCTTTCCATTTCATGTGCTCATTTCTGTCTATATTTAAAAAATCTTTATAATAACCCTCAGATATGTATATCCTTATTCCCATTTTATATATGAGGGAGCTGAGGCTCAGAACATTTAAATAAATTGTTGGAACTTCTTGGCTAATCAAAAACCCGGCCAGGTTTCAAACCAGCTCTTTATGACTTCAAAGAAACACGGTCCAGGCAGTTGGGTGATGAATTTGAATATGAACTTTAACACCCTCGTGGGTAGCTCCTCCAGTTTGGGAATGCCTCCTAATTTTCTTACCCTTTTCCTCCAGTAGGGAAGAACAGATCACTTTCATTAAAAATTTTTTTTATTGTAATTATTCTAAATGTTAAAACAACTTCCTGTGTATAGGTTCCCCATTTCTTAGATATATGTCAACACACCCTGCCCTCTGCCACATCACCAAGTGTTCTTCCCTATTGTCCAGTGGGCTCCGCCACCATCTGCCCCAGTCCCTTTTGGTAACCTCAGTTCTGTTGCAAGTGTCCAAGGGTTGCTTTTGTTTCATCTGAAGAACAGATCACTTTTATTTTGCCTAAACATATTGCCATGCACATTGTTGATTAAAGTCAGGTACTTTTCTCTCTAAGCATGGATGGCCTTGCACACTCATACACTCACACTTAGATTGACATTTTGCTGTACTTAATTTCATATCTAGAATCTCTTTATCAATTCCTTTTATGATACATTTGAAAATAAGTTCTAGACATCACTATTCCTCCTCTAAATACTTCAGCCTATCTATTATCAGTATTTATGTCCCGGGTTCTTTCTTTTGATGTCAGCTACCTGGGCAGTAAAATGGACAAGTCTTAACAGGACAGCCTTGGAGTGTTAAGAAACTGTGTATACCCCTGTCACCCAAATACCTATCAAGATTTAAAACATTACTATCAGGAGGTATCTTTTTGATTCCCGTTTTGTAGGTAAGGAAACTGAAGCACAGAAAGATGAAATAATTTGCCTAAGGTCACATTACTGATAAGTGGCTGGAATTCAAGCTCAGGCAGTTTGCCCGCAGGGGTTTGTGCTCCTGACCAGGCCACCGGAGAGCCTGTGGATCATTCTCACCTGTCCAGGTACCCTTTCACATTCCCAGGTACACATACAATGTTTGTTTGTTATTTATTATTTTTAAAGGAAAGATGCCAGCAGGAATGAAGGCAAGTAGGCAGGTAGGCAGGAAGAGAGAGGAGGAAGAAGCACTTTATTTCTATGTAGCAGTTCACACTGGTTGTTTCCCCCAGGACTCCAACCCAGGGGAATGTGGCCTGTGCTCCTTCGGAGGTGACTGACCTAACCACTGCTCCACCAGAGTGCACCTATAATGTTTATTTTTATCTTAAGCCTGTAGACACGGAAGCAGTACGCTTGGGGTTAGTGAGTGTAGAAGTGCTTTTCTAGAAATGCATTGCTGCCTTGGCAGAGGTTGGTGGCAAGAGAAGCTAAGAGGAGAAAGAAGTTTCCTTCCATGAAATACAAGGACACATCTTGGTATAATAACTCTGTCTTAGCTGTTGCCTGTGATTAATATTTCCACATATACAGTGACACTTATTTTCCCAACGACCACACCAGGTTCAGGAAAGTCCTAAAGTGCCATGCGAGCCATTAAGGCTAAATGATGTTTCGTCTGGTTTTGTCTCCAGCATATTGTCAGTTTACTAGACCAGGTTCAGGAAAGTCCTAAAGTGCCATGCGAGCCATTAAGGCTAAATGATATTTCGTCTGGTTTTGTCTCCAGCGTATTGTCAGTTTACTAGAACTTGTTCATCTTTGTGTGGCATGGACAGAACCATCCCGCTTGACATCCCAGTCTCTGAAATAATGGCATTGACTAATTGGGGATTTCTACTTAGAAAGTTTGTGATATTTTTTTAATGCAATGAAATTCGATGAGCTTTCCAAATAAATGACATAAATATATGAAGAAGGATTGGGGTCGATTATCTAGTTTTCCCTCCCTGGTTTGTAATTCAGGTGAGGCATGCCTCTAATAGTAAAACATGTATCCTTCGTATATTGTATAGCTTTCTTGTATTGTGCTAATCTCACAAACTCTTATCTTAAAAGTTGACTAGGGCTTTATGCTCATGAATCAAATGATGAAAAGTTAGCCATATAGGTATTTAAAAAATTCTGTGTTTTGCCCAAAAAACAATAGAAAAAAGCAAACAAACCTGTAACATGTAGCTAGTAAAACCTAATCAGTCACTAGGGGGCAGAGCGGTACTGTACTTCAGACCTTATTTGAACATTTCTAGTTTAAAAATTGCTGAACATGGAAAAATGCATAAATGCACAATCAAATAGAAATGTCTCCGTATTCTTATTGTCTTGTCTTGCTGTGACATACAGTAACATGCTTACACTTGTATCAAAGGAGCCGTTCTGGCAATCACACTGATTGCTTCCAAAGGGCGTGATTATTTAGACGAGCAGCAGTACTGTTCACGAGAAAATACTGATGCTTACAAAGAGTGGTGCGTTAGATCATATCCACTCTCTGTAGTGTCCTGGAATTGCATGTAGCACCGTCTGTAGATGAGATGTTATGAGAGAAAAAGTTTGAGATAGTTTACTTGTACGAGATATAAAAGTTGATTTGAGTATCTTTTCATCTTTTAGCTGAAATTCATGGAGTCACTGAGATTCTGAAATTGCTAACTTGTAAAAGCAATGAACAAAGTCCAGCTCCTTTTTTGAATGTTAAAATTTTGTCGGGTGGGCCATTCACTTCATTTGATTTCTGTTTGAAATTCCCTATATAATTCTGAGGTGATTTTCATAAGAATTTTTTTCCTCTGATTTTCAGATGAATAAAACCTTGAGAGTCAATATCCTTGCAAGTAAACTGAGTAGTTGTGGCCCAAAAGATAGATTATTCCACCTTGACTGTGGAGTCAGAAATTTATAAACACATTTGGGGGTTATGTGTAATTCACTTCTAATAGAGTCAACATATAGGCTGTTAGAATAAGCATTTTGGAATCAAAAGATTTGGGGCCCCCATTACTCTGTTCTTATATGTGACCTTGAAGAAGTTCCATTAACTCTCTGAGGAAACATTTTCTAAATTGGAGAACTGGAAAAATATTTCCTTCTTTTTTAATGGTGTTGTTATGTGTATATTTGTGATCTCTGTGAAGATGGATTTTCACCGGTCAAGAGAGAAGCTCAGAAAACTTTAGAAGTCACTTTGTCTAATGGTTGATGATATAAATTTAGGAGCATGAGAGCATGTATGACATAAATAAATAGTCCCCAAAATGTGCTTTCCAAATCAGAGCTCAAGTTCAAATCATGGATGGACTTCCTCCTTTTCTCTGAGTGTCTTCAACTGTGTGGTCTCTCTCTAAGTCTAGACTGTCATTCCTCTCATCTTTATTCTGTTCTCGATATATTTTCGTGTGCCTTCTCTCTGTGTTTCTCCTGACTGTCTTTGGTCTCTCTGTGTTTTTCTTGTCCCAGGCACCCTCAGGAAGACCCCAAGCCTCTAGCAGCACCTGGTATCATCTCCAGCATGTTTGTAGAGGTGGAGGATTCACTGGGATATTGAGAAATTCCAGAGGCGAATTGTTCCACTGTAGTAAGTTAATCAGCAATTATTAAGCGACTACTGTTTGCAGAGCACAGTCACGGTGGTTGAGTGGGGAAAGGAGGATCAGTTAGGGAGTAGCTCAAAAGAAATACACTTTTACCTCTTCTCAGTGGTTTTTGCAGACTGGACACACATACAGGCAAAAACTGTAACAGCAGCTACAAAAAGTTGACAAATAATTAGAGAAATGATTTGTGCTCTGTGTGTGCAGGAGACACCCGGCACAGGGAAAACCCAGGTGGTCTTAATCTTCCTGCAAGAGTTTAAAGTTAGGTTTTGAATATGATTGGAAGAAAGCGGAGGCAAGAAAGGGTGGAAGTGAGCTATTTCCGTGGGGCTTGGCGAGCCTGTTGTGAGGGAAGAGTCTCTGTAGGGAGGGCCCTGAAAGGACAGTTGAAACGGGAGTGAGGAGTTTCAGCCCTACCAACTGCTGACTTTCCTTCAGCTTCCGGGCTTCGAGAAACTTAAGTTACCAAGAGAAGTGCAGCCAAGCCGAGACTTTCCATGAGCATAATGAGAGTCTCTGTTGCCAGTTTTAGAATTTAGAGAGTTGAGGGCTGAGTTGTGATCAGATCATTGGGTAATGAAGAAGGACTGTGACATGAAATGAGTATGAATTCTGAGAAGATGACCCAGGGATGCATTTTAAGCACTGAGATGATGAGCTTGGTAAACTGGTTTAACAAGTCAGTTTTGTTTGCCGGTAGGACATTTATTTTTGCTGTTGTCGTTTTAGCAGTTACACCTACCACTTTGCCATGGTTTTCAGGGTTGGGAATGGTTTGCCCCCCACCTCTGCTGGCTGTCTTAATTTGGACAGCCTCCATAACACCTCTGAACCTCAGTTTCCTCATAACACTTAAAGGATGAATGAAATAGTCCCTCAGAGTGTTGTGTGAATTAAAAGACAATCATTTTAAAGTCCTGAGTGCACGCCTAGGTACTTGTGACTTATAAATGCTTAAGAAGTACACGAAAAAGAGATTGAGAAGTATAATCTCACCTGAGAGCTTTTCGAAGATAGAAATAACCCCACAGTATTTAGAAAATGCTGTCTATCCAAGGAATATTGGTATTATCTCAATAAGACACAAAGGATAGCATTAGCAGGAATAACTTTGTATCTCCTACTGACTTAGGAAATGAGCTGCCTGGCCCACAAGGCATCTTGTCTTTTAACCCCACCATGACCCTGAATGTTGAGCTTATCGCTTGTTTTTCTTTCTACATGAAATTTTGCTTCAATTTTACCTCAATAATACACTGTATGTTTTCTTCTGTTATGTATTTTTGCTGCTCATTGTTGTGTTTGTGTCCTCTTCGTTTATACATCTACTTCGTGATCAGAGTTCATTATATGAAACCCCACAGTTAGTACTCTCTGGTGGAGTAGTGGTTAGGGCCGCCACCTCCAGCCAGATGCAGTCCACTACATCCCAGGGTCCCGTGTTCACATCCCGGGGCCGGTGAGAATAACCAAGACGTACGACTAAATAAACTAAGTCAGATGCTTGTTCCTCCTCTCTCTCTGCCTGACTCCTCACCTGCATTCCTGCCTGCACCTATCCTTTAGAAAAAGAAGATACCATGTGTCCTTGATGGCTATTGAGATCGTTTTTGTAAATCTTTTGTAAACTTATCTACAGGTATTGATTTATGATGAAGCACACTTTTAAACCTGTATAATGTTAGGATGCAGTGTCTCTTCAATAAAATAAAATGAAGAAATAAAAAGAGAAATTCCCAACACCCCCCCCCCCCAATTTTTTTTCAGAGAAAAAGATTCTTAAGACTCCTGTATGTCTCGATACACGTTCTCTTTCTTAAGGATATGCGTTCTTGAGTGAAATATGTATGTGTTCCCTCCTTATAACTCCTCTTCGAGCTTTACAATTACTAGATTTCTCTGGAAAGAGTTTTGTACACTGCTTCTATGCTATCTTAACAAAAAAACCCCGATGACCTTAATTAAAAAAAAAAAAAAATTTAGCTCTATCCTTGGTAGCAGCTACTTTTATGTCTTTTTTGTTTGTTTGTTTGTTTAGTTTTCACACCTTTTCTCAAACCCAGTTGAAGTCCAGACATCCTGAAAAGGCTGGGCATGTTTTCTTCCTGCCAAGGAAAAGCGTATCGCAATAATGCAGTGTTTTCTTACGTTAAATGAAAGTCCTCAGGTCTTCCTGACTTCTAAAGACCCTCTGAGGAGAGATATTACACACCTTTTAGGGATTTTTCTTTCGTTTCGAGTTGTGATAAAGGAAGCATGGCCCACAGAGGACTGTTGGCAGCTACAGTAACTTCATTAACCTGTGCGTTGCTCTTTGTGCCAGAGTCACAAAAGCTTGAGCAAATGACTGATTGTAGTCATCACTCTGTCACTGTTTCCGTCCTGCACCTATTTCTGGTTTTTCTCAACCAGTTGTTCTTTGGGCGTGGAAAAAGTCATGCCTGTGCGTACGCTCCGTAGCAGTTTTCATCCCCCGGTGTCTTCTCTGGTCTGTATTTGGTGGCCAATCCATCTGAATATTTTGCCTCTTGTCAGACTTTTTGTCACTGTCTGCCTCATTTTCTGCTCAGGGGAGGTATCCCAGAATATACAGTGCCAGCTCTATCTAAGAGATGTTTATGGAATGGAGAGAAGAAAGATGTAAATGCAGTAGAATCACTGAAATACCTTTTTCCTGCTTAGCGATCATAATTGCCCTAATACAAGAGGGCACATATCTTGAGTACTCCTGCCAGTGAGTGGCTTTGTAATCCATAAGCAAGTCATTTCTTCTGGCACCTTGCTCTGCTTCCTTGCAAAGGGACAGTGGTGGACCAGTGATCTGTAAGATCCCCTGACACTGACGTTTTCTAGTCTGTCTACAATTAGAATAAAAACAGTTTCTCACTGGACGTCTGGGAACCACCACCAAAACCCAGATCTGTCTACCTTATGGGGCCCTTGGCCCATAACCATGTCACAGTGACCTGCCGGCTATTGTTGTCCCAACTCCAGCAAATGGGGCAGACATTGAACTCTCCTTCCTCTCTTTGTTATTTTGGGTTGATTTGTTCTAGAGAAGGGATCCATTTATCTTTCTTTGAGAAAGTTTCATGAATGCCTTTGGATTTCCAGTTTCATTCACCAGGCAGCCCAGCATTGGTCAGTGCAAAACCTTGAGTTCTGCCCTCTTGTTCCTCCCTCCCTCCTCCTCGTGCAAACCCACAACTGTGACCAGGGCGTTTCATTCTCTCCTTGGCTTTTTGCTGTACAATTTAATCCAGGCTTTCTCACACTCCTGTTCCCATTTTAAGTCACAGCTGGTTTTTGCTGTTGGGCTTTTTTTCTGGAGGCAGTGCGTCTGTCTTCATCTGGTACTGGAGGCAAGTTACCCGTTTCTTTCTCTCTGGTTTCTCTGCTAGGGATTCAACTTCAGGTGAATGGTGAGTGAAGGCCTGACCTTCTTTCCTTGTTACCTTCACTGAGTCTGCATAGCTGTCTGCAGGCATTGCCGCGCTCAGCTAGACTAGTCCTGCAAGCAGTGTCAAGAGTAGTCTGACTTTTGGGGTTCTCACATGACGGTATTTCCTAAAGCTGTGGGTCGCCCAGAATTCATGCTGTACATGCCTCTAAACTGTGACTCAAAGGCAAAAGCCGCCTGAGACCACGCAAAGGAAACAAACACTGTTTTGACTTTCTGTGCCTTGAACACACTGCCCCATCACTCCTGAGGGCCCTGGCTCGAGAGCAGTGTATTTGACCATGAACCAAGATTAAACACACTCTCTCTGACTTTCTTTGAGAGACAAAATAAACCTAATCTTGTCATGTTGTTATGGGTCTGCTTTGTGAAAGTCTCATCTGTCTGACTCATTTTAGGCTAAGAAGAGAACAAGGCAAGAGAAGAATTTTGTAACAAAAATCATGAAAAAGGGGACATTTCTTTAATGAAGTATTTATGTTTAATACAAATTTCAAATCAGATTTGGAATTTTGAAAGTCTTGGTTATTTTTTCTTAACATTAAATACTATCAAAAGAAAGCCCCATTGTTCACCTCCTACCCCTTCCCCCTCCCAGCTTCCATATTCATAAAACATCGAGATTCAGTGGCTGTCTAGTTATGAGGAATAAGAAGCCAGACTATCTGTGATAATTCACCCTTCCTAACTGCTTACTTGACAGAACTCTGCAAAAACATATTATGCCAAATGTTCTATTCTTGAGAGAAGCAATTAATACTATCCTATCTCTAGAAGAACAGATTACATTTTGTTCCTCAGGAATGCAAGGAGAGAAACATCGTTTTATGCTCATAAGGGGAAAATGGGAGAAATTACCTGACATGAAAACTTTACCGATAGAAGGCTCACTCTAGCCACTCTTATACTTTGTCTTTGATTAATGCACAAGATTTGACCTGTTAAGTATTTGCATTAATATTTTAAAATATCAGTGAAAGAATTTTTTGTGGCACTAATTCACTTAATATTTTAGTAATTTAGACAAGGTTGAAAGTACCTCAGAATCCTGACTTCCATTTATTTAGTATTCTTACTTTAATGTTTCTTGAAAGAATCTTATATTCTCTACTGATTAAATTACAAAAATGATAAAAAACAAGCAATCACTTGAATAAGTTGGAGCATCATTAAATATGGTGGAAAATTTGTAAATGTCTATAAATATGTGATACAAGATATTTTTCAAAGGGAATAGGAACTGCATTTATTACAGATCCTCCATTGGATAGACTTAACTTGGAAGAGGACATTTCAAATTTAAATTAAGGCACGCCCTGGTTGACTCGTGGATAAGTTCACCACTTTAGGCTATGTATACCCGGAGGACCTGAGTTCAAGACCCAGCGAAGGCTGTATGGGGAGGGACAACCAAAAATGAGCAACTAAATAAATTAAAGTCCTTCTTCTTCCTCTTTCTCCTGTCTGCCTACTCGCCTTTATTCCTGTCTGCATCTTTCCTTTAAATAAAATAAAATGTAAATTAAGAATGAATTCTCGCCTATGTATATCTTTATTCTTGTTTTACATCCGTGATACCACAGCACCTCTAAAAGTGAGCCCCTAGTTGAGTTTTTTGTAATCACGTTGAACTTTGGTCATCATGCCAAATGATTATTAAAAATATCTTATTAAAATATAGTTCTTATTAATTATAGTTCTGAAGAGCTGAATTCCAATTTAGATCTTGCTGGAAATAACTATTTTGTCTGAAAGTTTATATCAGGATACAAGAACTGACAAGGTGAGATGGATCTGGAATATTGAGGAAGAAGTAGTGAGCGATGATTCTGTTTTCCTGCTGTTCATTACCTAGTATTATAACCATTCGTGATCTTCACTGGGAAATCCACACTTCTGAAACACTGATGAGGTTTCGTTAATTCTGAAAATAAATCAGTCTTTTCATAAATGCAAGCGAGCAGTAGTTCTTTAATATCCTAGTTGATTTGAGGAATTAAGACTTTTCAGAGAAGCCCACTTAGACATGGCAGTATTGCCAGAGATCACAGAAATACACGTTTTTGGTCTTTGTATGTGCCGGACTGTTTTCCCCACCCGGTCTTGCTGAGAATCTCTGTTTCCTTGGTGCTCAGCCAGCGAAGACTTTACTTCCTTTGGCTGTGTTGGGCAAACACGCGTCTCGTTTGAATGATGGCACCATTACCCTTAGGTGAAGGTCTCTTTGGAGCTTAGAGGAAACTTGGCTGCTGTTTTCATCCATTTCTAACTCTTTGCTCTTAACCCTTACTCTGGGACATGGCAGTGTTACTCTCTCTGAGCCCCAAGCTGCCCAGCCAACAGCGTGTTCAGCAATGAGTAACTGGCCCCCTGTGAAGAGCCACTCTGGACCCAGGGAACCTGGGACTCTGGGACCCTTGAGTCAGAGAATTTCTAGGTTCTCAGTGCCAGGCCGCGAGTGGGTCTGAAATTCAGTGAATGAAGCCAGATTGCTCTTCCCTGGGAATTAAAATTTGTTAAGACCGCCTTTCTTTAGCGTTGACTGGCTCAAGGAATGATTTGAATATGTTTCTTTTTCCTTCCAACTTTTGCAAACTGTAGCAGAGATTTTTTTTTTCCTTGATTTGTTTGAAATTATTCCTTCAATAACTTCCAAGACCATTTTTTTCAAGAGGTTCTTACTCTTTTATTATGTGTACGTTATGGTTGGTGAAATGGTGGTGGGGTAACAACTGTTAAAATGGTTCTTACGTGTTTGTAGAGATTTCGAACACCAATTAAAGATAGTCTGCCCTTTCTCACTCTCTCTCCTTCATTTAGGGTTTAATTATGGGAACAGTGAACTGTTGACAAGTTTAAGTTACGGATTTAAATCTACAATTTTCAGTGGAGGGTTTTACACTGCAGCCTCACTGTATGTATGTACATAAGAAACTGCTGATGATGATAATGTGAATGCTGTGTCTGGAGTGAATGTAGCAAAAATAAGAGGCTGAGGGCACAGGGAAAATAATTGAGACAATAATAGAAGATTATTGCCAGGAAGTATGTATGGCTTATACTGTAGGGATTTTAAACAGAATAGAGGAAGATGTTATTGCCTAGGATCTTATTTTACCTGCCTGGGGAAGAAGAGAGCAGAAGCATTTTAAATATAGGGTCTCTGAACAAACAAATTGAAAGATAAGAAGTACCCTGGTACAGGGAGCTGGCCCTTGTTACTTCTTTGGGGATAGAGTGAAAGACAGAAGGAGTTTGGGGCACTGTTTTGTGTGTGGCGGGGCTAGCTTGCAGGGAAGGTAGTTGCTGAGAGACTAGGTAAGAACAAAAAATGATGGGAATACCAGTCTAAGGAATTAACTTCTGAGAGTAGACTATGAAATGCCATTGAAGAATTTGGATTCAAGGGGTGAAAGATTCAAAGCATGATTCCAAATAAATCTGCTGATGACATTACTTTGGAAATGGAGATTTTAATTTAGAAGCTACTATAATCATCTCATGGGGTTAAGTGGCGGCAGAGAACTTGAAGAAGGAAGAAAATACATTAATGCATGCTATCGTTGGTGGTCTTAGCATATAGGAAACACTCTAAAAGAGGTTTTTCTGTGTTATTTGTTTTCATTCTTATCTTCCTAAAAAATAGGTACTAACCTAACTTTTATAGATGAGTGAACAGAGTTCTCTGAAATTAGACAACTAGCAGTGGTAAAAATTCACAGCCACATCTATGTGACTGCCAAGTCCAACCCTTTTCTACTACCTTACTCTGATTCGGGAAGCAAGGAAATGGAGAACAGATGGATTTTGTTTAAATCCCTTATTTGATGTCTTCTACTCCTTTCTTAGGAATTATTGAATGGATTCAAATTATTACTGTATCCATGCATGTTTTATATATAGAATTGCATGTGTATCAGTACGTGAGTTCGAGTTTGGTTTTAGATGTTATATATTAAACAGCCATATCTCAAATCCAGCATTTGAGAAAATACTCTTTTCAGATCATTTAGAAAAAAATGTCATTTGACAACATTTGGGCCATTCTATATTTTATATCATATACCAAAGAGGGTAAGATTAGATTTTCTACCAAATAATAAGTATATAAGAAAATAAGTTTCTTAGAATAAAAATGATTGACTAAGCTGTAGGATTTGGGTTAGTTTTCTTAAAGTTAGCTGAACAAATTTTAATACTTATAAATCTTTGCAAAAATTTAGTATATAACTAAATTATAATAAGAAGTAGTAGAGGGAAGCATTTTTTAATGGGAGATATTGTCATTACTTTAATCATTATTTTACAGTTTTAATAATATATACCACTCAGACGAGCTTAGAGGTTTGAAGAAGTAGGTTCTGACATCCAAGGAATTACGCTGTCAACCACTTCCCTCCTACCTAAGACATTCTGGGAGGTGGGCTGGGGGTGGGGGGGTGCGGTTAAATTGGTGCTAGCTTTTTTAAAAATCTCTGTTTACTTTTTCCTAAAAGCAGTGTCCCGTTTCCCCCTCCCCTCCCCCAATGTGGTCATATGAGGAATATCTACTAGCTGTGTTCTGGTTATGGTTGAGTGAGATTTACATATTTGTTGCAGATTGCTCTTTCATCCTCACACTGTGCCACGTGGAAGCCTTTCTTATGGGAATATATTTATTTTTATCCCAATTTTTATCTCTCTTGGTACAACCTACAGTTCCTTGAGCAAAAATAGTTTAGGTTCACAAACAAGAAGCAGCTGTCTGAAATATGTTCATTGACTCAGCTGAGAGTCTGCAGTTAACTGACAAAAGTTATTTGATTTGGGTAGTGTAAAGAAATGAAAATAAGCATTCAGATTAGATTTTGGCTGTCATAATAAGAACTTCTGTCTCCACATGTAGTGTAATCTTAGGTTGAAATTTGGAGAGATTTGAGCCTGAACGTCATTGAGACTTTTAGTAAGAGAGCTTAAGTGATAGATACTGTGTTCACTTTCTTTCTCAATTATTATTTTGATCCTCCAAGGAAAACATTGAATCTTCATTTCTGTTGACCTAACAAGGGATATATCTCAATATTGTTCTCAAAATGAAAAAGAAATGGTAATTTTATGTGTGTATATTTTGTGGTGAAAAGCAATGAATGCTCTAGTTCACTGAAGAAAATCAATCCAAAAAATGAAATGGGCAAAGCCGGACCTGTACCAAGAATGTCCCAACAGACTTTTAGGAACTGAAATTATTGAGTGCAGCAGTATAAAATGATTCAGACGTTTTATTAGAGTCATTCATGTAGAACTGCAAACTGTTTCCTTGAAAGACTCTTGTTGTAAATATTTAGAGAGAAAGAGTGTTGATAAGTCCTTGGCATCACTAAATACTTACAATAGAAGAATATTATAAAAGATTGTAAATTTGCTGCATTGGGAATGAAGGTTATTTATTTTTTTACTTCTGTTTTCTGAGATTCTTGAGAATTATTTATCTTCAGATATTTAAGGTGGAAAAAGTTCTAACCACAAAATCACCCATTGATTAGAAACTCATAATTAAAACTTGGCGAATTGGAAATGCTATTTCCTGTTTGACTTTCAGATGAAATGTAATCTTGTATCTGGAATGTTAACTTGAGAAGTAGAGCAGATATCTTAGAGTTACTTGTTTGAGTCCTTGGTTGAGGATCTCTCTATCTTAGCTCTACAATGGTGAAATGAGTTTACTAATTATTTTATATATTCTTTTAAAACTTCTAATACACGTTACTTTGCAAAGATGGTTCTTGTCCTCAAGTTGCCATTTGAAAAGTGTTGGAGGAATTTGACCTATCAGTAGAAAGGTCCTAGCTACTTTGTTAGACTTAAATGCAAGGTAGTATTTTAAGTTAAAGGGGAATCCAGAATTTTGTGCTGGTAGCTTTCAAGTATAGTTGAACGTGGCATTTTTTGGAAAGCACCTAGGTTGAAATGTTTTGTCGTCCTGGTAGAAACTTTTTGAAAGGTTTATAAAGGTTTTCAATTTATATTGTGCTGTAGCATCCCCTCAGTATAATGTTGGAGTTGGAAGTAGTATACAATGGCAGAGGGAACAGAGGAAGAATTATAGTCCCTGGTTTATTTTGTAAGTGCTATAGTCTGTTGGCTTACAACGTGGTGCGTTAGTTAAGCCTGCCCAGGAGAATATTATGAGATCTTAGGATAATTTTTCTCAGAGATCTGAATTCTTTCATTCTCATACACTATTTCACCTTTTCTTCAAGGTGCCTGGCAAGACAGTGGATGCTTAGTACTTTTGTTTTCAGTGTTGAATGTTTCAGCAGTCACCCAATATTCAAATGTGAATTTTAATAAAATAAAGTATCTATACTCTATGAAAAGTATCAATGATTTGCTTTGTTCTTTAAAAAATAGGAAATGGATAAACTTCAGTTGCCTTTAGAAGTGCTACCTTTTAGACTTTTGGGGGCTGAATGAAAATCAGAAGTCACCCCGTGATGACTCTGGTTGTCTCAGCTCTTTCACCTTGAGCCTTGAGCAAACTTCTTAGTTTGGGCCAGAATTTCCTTTTTTTTTTTTTTATTTTTAAACCCCCAATGGGGTTAAAAGTTAAGTTGGGTAATGGCTGAACATTTTTCTAAGAACAAAACTTATGGCTTTGAATGAAGAGCAAAACAGGCGTTCAACATTTTAAGTATGCTTATTCCAGTATCATATTAGATGAGATCAGTTAGCAGAGGAATTTCAGTTGGTTTTTAACAGAATTTTGGTAAAGAACAGAGTCTTAAGTTGGATAAAACATTTGTCAAGCAGGTTTCCCCTGCTATCTGAAAGTAAAATGTTTCTATTTGGTATGACTTAGTAGGTTATTTTGGTAATCTAAGAATGCTATTAATATTGATTTATATGGAAAACATTTTGAGCATTCCCAGACCCAAATTATAACCTCCCAAATCATATCAAATAGAAATGTCTTGCTTTGGCATAATGGGGGAAACCCGTAATAAGGAATTGCATAGTCGCCAAGGCTTGCAATCCCAGTGAGGTTGATTTGATTACAGCAGAGTTTTTCTTGGGGGTGAGATAGTGAGTTTTCATCCTGTGTGCCTCAAATTCAATTTCTGATAAAGTGGCCATTTGAAATATGTTCTTAATAAAGCTTTATTATTCTGCATTTTAACCTCCCCGCAGCGTTTTTGTTTCAGTATCCACCTAACCCCTCCCACTCCCGCCTCACTCCACCAGCCCTTACTCCCAACCGCCACCTATCTTTCCAGACCACAGGCGTCATTGTTGTCATTTCCTCTTTTCACTGAGTTGTATGGTTTACTCAGAGAATTAGAGCATAGCCAAAAGTTAAAAAATTGCCAGTTGGAGAATGAAAATAACACTGATTAAGATAAAAGTATTGTCTCCTTTACAGTAAGATTTTTCCTTTTTACAAATTGCTCTTGATCAGAGAACGGGTTGTTAGTAAGACCCATTTCCAATATATTTTAAAGAAGTAACTTTCATTCAGGATAGCCACGGTCTTCTATAAATTAAATAGTGTAACATATTACAGACAGGATTATTTTTAAAATGAAGATTATTTTGTTAGAAATATTTTCTAATTTCTAAACGTATACCCTTTTTTCACTTGGTAGTTTCATTCCATCTCAGCCTCATAGAACATTTTGCATAAAAGAGGATGTCTTTGGTGACAATCTTCAAGTCTTTGATTTAAGTTGGAGGAGAGAAATGACCTGATTTTAACAGTGATATGACCACAAAGTATGAAGTTAATCATTTTCCCTTTAGAAAAAAAAATGCATTCAATCTTACATATGATGTAATTTGACCTAAACCATTACTAATACTCACGCTGATCCATTTTTCAAGGTTAGAGAGCCTGTAAGTAAGTCATCTGTAATGCTTTAGAAGTTGGAAAGATATGCTAGAGGAGCCTGAAAATGAGGCATTCACATGTAAATATCTTTGAAAATTCTCAGGCTCTGTAAGTACTATTAAAACTGCCTGTTGAGTCTCTGATTATTTTCACCAATGCCAGTAATGTCTTTGATCCAGAAAGGTGTATGTGAATTTTCTTTCAAACACAGTGGAGGATTCCCACATCATTGTCTCGCTAGCCTTTTAACTTTTCACAAATTCTTCCAAGCTAATCATAACAAAATTAAAAAAACAAAACAAAACAAAACCCACCTCTTCGTAATTTTAAACTTCTATCATTTAGAAAGTTTAAGACCTTTGCATCAGTAACAACTTTGGGACTCTTGACATTTAGCTGGATGACTGATCCCAGTGTGTCGCTGCCAAGGACAGGAAAGACACTGAGGCGCACTCTGTGTCACATCCCTTTGAGTCACTCATGTCCCCTGGCAGTGGTTGCAGCCTGGTGGCAGCAATACCAAATCTGTCCACTTGCACGTTTGAAAGCTGCTTTTCTTAGGCGCCCGCTGCTGTGTGTATAGATGGGGAGCCAACATTAGATGTCTGCAGAGGCTTTCTCAAAAGCAACTCACTTAGCGCCTACAAAGAACCCCATTTAGATGGGGTCCTGCCCCTGCAGTTTCCACACTGCTGTATAGGCCTCTGCTGAGGCAGCTGTGTTAGGGACAGGCTTGGGATTTTGTTGTGTGGGTGTCTGTTGCAGTGTGGTTTCAAGAAATACTGCCCTAGAATAATTTAGAGTTCTCTCTAGGGCCAGCAAGAGGGGACCCAAGTTTCAGAGTTTAGAGGATTTAGCCGAGACAGGCTCCTGCTCAGAGTCAGAATGTGGCCCTTCTGCATTCAGAGTTTGACTTAATGTGTGTCTTTACTGTGTCAGAACTATGCTCCTTTGATGAGACGTACAAAGTAAAATAAAAAGCATTTTAAACTGTAGCTGAGAAATTCAGTAGAATTGCCACTTGTCCCAAATAAGGAAGACACAGAGCAGAGTTTTCAGATCTCAGAATCTGGCACTGATTGAGCAGCCAATGCGCAGTGTGTATACTTGTTCTGTGAGGAGATGAGACATCCAAGGTGGCGGTTTTGCTGGAAATCAGAGCTTTCTTCTCAAATACTAAAGGTTAGCTTCTGTTTCCTAACCATCGCTTTGGAGCACCTGTTAAGGAAATAGTGCCTCTTTACTCATACGGCCTATCTTGGTGGGAAGAAATGTCTCCCTCTGCCGTCCTCAGTAAATAGTAAGTCCCAACTTAGGTAAGTTCTGGGACTCTTCCTTGTCTCTCAGTCCCCTCTCAAAACCACTGATGCAAATTACTCCACCAAGCTGCTTTGTCCCTTTCCCATTATACTTTCTTTCACGCTCTGAAGAAACTCACTTTGGACACCTCGTTCGCTTTTCATGCTCCTGGGCAGCAGTTACCAGTTAGATTGAAATGAAAATGTGTAGTACCTTAAGAATTGCATGGAAGTCTTCCATGTCTATTTGGAAAAGAATAAAAGGACAGTGTGATGCATAGTGCAAGAGTTGTAACTTTGTGGTCAAGAGACCTCGGTGTCAAATCCTTCACTGATTTGTTTGTCAAACTTGAACTAACCTTTGACTCCTGTGGATCTCGGTTTCATCATCTGTGCATTGGAGGAGAAGGGCTAGATTCACAGTCCCTATAAATTCTGTAAAATTATTTCAGTTTTAGATGAATAGCTCCTTAAATGTAAGTTTATTCTCTTAATTAAATAAGAGATCAGGAACAGCAGTGAAAAATGCAGCGTTTTCCTAAGGAAGCCAATTATAACAGGTTGCAGACAACTCTTTAAAAGTGAAATATTTTCATCAGTAGTAGGATGCTCTCCATATTGATAATTTTTTTTTTAATGTGGGAATCTGAAAATAGCTAGATAAATTTGAAGATTTAAAAACATAGACTCTTTCTGCAGGCAAAATACTTAGTCTTTAACTGGAAAATGTAGGTGAATATGGATTTCGTCTCCAAATAAAAAGTCTAGCCCTAAACTTTTACTGAATTAGCAAAGGCTAAATGTATTAATATCTGATTGTATACCTTAGCTTTCAGCCTTTCCTTGAGTATGCCTGCATTTCACATTAATTATTTTCATTAATTGGTCGTAGCAGCTGCTGCCACTACCCCTGCTGGTAAAGAGGATCTTTGCTGCTTGCAGGTGGAGAAACATGGTATGACTTTAAGGGCTTTGCTGAAACCTTATTGATTCTTAATATCAGATGTACTTTCTTTAGACCAAGTGACTTGTTTTCATATAACATAGAACAGTGGTAGTAGTAATTACTATCCAGATATAATGATGCTAACCTTTTATTGTATCAACTGCGAATTGAATAATAAAAGCATGTTCGTTAAATTGAATCTCCCTCCTAACCTATATATGCTGCTGTTAAAGGTTCTGGACCACTTAGGAGATAATTAGATGCTTTCTTACTCTCTATGGTGATGGGAGAGATTCAATCTGAGATGTAAAATCAATATTACCAGTCAGAGGTGTGTGGGGTTTTTTGTAATAATGATGTGTTGTCCGCCAGCTCAGATCAGTAATTGGTGAAGGCCATAGAGAATCTGTCTCTTTCATCTCCCCCGCCTTTCACCCCCATCTATCATATTTATTGACATATAATTGGTATATAACATTATGCTTATTTCAGATGTCCAACATAACTCTTTGATATATGTTTTTTCTTTTTGTGTGAGATGGTCTCCACAGTAAGTCTACATCCACCACCACATTTAGTTAGGAAATTATTTTGTGGCTTAAGATCTGCTCGTTCAGCAACTTGCAAATGCACACTTCACTGGTTCCAATTGTAGTCCCCAGGCCGCACGTTGAATCCCTAGGACTTTGCTCATTAGTAACTGGAAGCTTGTACCTTTTGACCGCCCAGGATGGCACAAGTACTGAGTAGAGAACTTTATAAAAATATCCACTAGATGGCACCTGATAATTGTGTTTAAAATCAGCCCTAGAGCATTTTGACTAGAGGGTATCATTAAAAGAGAAAATGCCTTTCTTTGAAGATTGGTTATGCATGAATACCTGGACTCACAGGAACTTTAAAATAATCTTAAAAGTGAACCTTTTTTTTCAGTCGTTTTGTTATATTTCCCATTCATTATAAAATACTTGCTACAGCATGCCTGTATGTTCTCAGTACATGGTATTGTAAACTGTATTATTAACAGTTATGAATTGGAGACTTGTTTGTCTAGTGCTGTAAATTCTTAATTTTATAAAAATATGGATGGAAGGCATTCAAAGAATGACCTTCAAATGGAAAATAATGTGTGTTTTCTGCCAGGTTTAGCGCATTGCGTTTGTAATAAGTATCGATTGTAGTATATTCTATGTGATTCTAAAGGTTTGGTTTTTTTTAAGTTAAGGTTCTGAAAATCACTGGCTTGATCCTATTTGAATTCATTTTCCAAATAGTTAAATATAAACATGCTAATAATCTTAATAGTACATACACATTAATAAACATTTGATTAAACGATTTAGCTAGTTAGTTTTTTCATTTTGTTTTTAATTTTTCCTTCCCTTAGCCCTGGGTCTTGAACCTGGGTCCTTGAACTTCACATGGTCTGCATCTTAGCTGCTGAGCCATAGGGATGCGCTGCCAGTTCGCACTTTGTCTCTTTAGCATTTATATTGAAGGAGCATTACATCAGAACTTTAAATTGGCTTTAGGTGTGCGCCATAGTAAATACACATCTGTTTGTATTAACTCTTTACCATTTCAGTTCTTCCTTCACTATATAGTTTATCACCTCTACTCCTAGAACCACTAATTTGCTCTTAATGACTAAAAGTC
Organism: Solenodon paradoxus; assembly: GCA_004363575.1. Taxonomy (NCBI): domain Eukaryota; kingdom Metazoa; phylum Chordata; class Mammalia; order Eulipotyphla; family Solenodontidae; genus Solenodon; species Solenodon paradoxus. Next base: position 78,613 of record RJWH01003375.1, on the reverse strand, counting down.
AATATTTGATTTAGTCTGTCGAGTTTCTCTATATATCACATATGAGTAAAATCATACAGTGTTTGTCTTTCTCCCTCTGACTTAGCTCACGAGCATAGTTCCCCCTAATTCTATCCATGTTGTGTGAAATGACAGGACTTCATCTTTTTGATAGCTGAGTAGTATTTATTCCCTTGTGTGTGTGTACGTCATCTTCTTTCTTGGCTCATCTGTCAGTTGGCATTTAAGTTGGTTCCTGCTCTTAACTGTTATAAATAATGCTCCAATGAATATGGCAGTATATTTCATGAATTAGTGTTATGTTTTAGGGTAAATACCCTGCAGAGAAGTAAGTAGATGAAATGTAATTTCCATTCTTCATTTTTTGATTAATCTCCATATTGCTTTTCATAAAGCTTACACCATTTTACATTCCCACCAACAGTGCATAAGAGTTCCCTTTTTTCTACATTCTTAAAACATTTGCTTTTTTTTTTTTTAAAAAAAAAAAAAAAAGCTATTCTCACAGGTATAAGGTAATATCTCATTGTTTCGGTTTTCTATTTCCCTTATAATAAGAGAGGTAGAGCGTGTTTTTATGTTCCATTGGCCATCTGTATGTCTTCTTTGGAGGAATATCTGTTAAGATCTTCCCATTTGTTGCTTGGATTATTCGTTTTACCGGGTTTGATGAGTTCTTTATATAGTTTGTGTATTAACTGCTTGTCAGTGGTATGATGTGCACATGTCTTCTTTCATTCAGCAGAATATCTTTTTGTTTTGATGAGTTTCTTTTGCTATGTAGAAGTTTTTTAGTTCGAAGTAGTCCCATTTATTTATTTTGGATTTTTATTTCAGTTAGTAGTTTTAAAAGAGCATACTGTTTATGAAAATTTACATATGCTCAAGTGTTTTCTTACTTTTTTTAAAAAAATTATCTGTATATTAAGTTTTAAAGTTACTGAAAAAGAGGAAATTCACCCATAATCCTGTCCTTCAGAGATTATTTTGTAGATAATTTAGCATTCATTCTTCCCAGCTTTGTGGGGTTGCATGTGTGCGTGTGTGTGTGTGTGTGTGTGTGTGTGTGTGTGTGTACGCGCGCGCGTGCACATATACAGTCTCATATTTAGTTATGACTTCCTTATGAAAGAGAAGTCGTAGTCTTTTCATGCCCTTTGTAAACCCATCCTTTTTCATTTTTACTTAACATTTGATCTCAAGCATCTCTTTATACCAATAAATGTATTCTCATAAATTGTGTATTCTCATATAAATTGTTTGATCTCCCAGTGTGTATATTTAGACTTCTCCTAGTTTTTTCTGTTCATAGAATTTTGCAATTCAGAGCTCTTCCTTTATAGTATTAACTAATGTGAACCCTGAATTAAGGCAGCATAAATCACTGTAGCAGAGCATCTGTTTATAGTAAGTTCTCACTGTGAAATGTTGTTGCATTTAAAATGAATTTGTTGCCTTTTGGTTACATGAGGTTAATGATTAGTAGTGATTAATTATAGTTTATTTCAAGGTTTGTTTTGTGTATTTATATTCCAAAATCCTAACAATAATAATGATAGAAAACCCTCATATATGCTTGCTTTTTATAAGATATTTATGTATACTTAATATGTGTAAAGCAATACTCTAAGCACTTGCGTATATATGAGCAGATTAGCTTAATTCTCACAATGTGGTACATACTATTTTTATTCTCCTTTTTACAGATGAGGATGAGACAGAGAGAGGTTAGAATACTTGCCCCAGGTCAGAGTTGTCAATCTCTTGATCCAGGTTTATGAATCCAAGAAAAATGAATCCACACTGTTCATCTTTATGCCAAACCACACCAAATCTGGGTTGTCTAGGATTTTCTTCTAAAGCCATATTTAAGGGCTTTGTTAAAAGTGGAAAGGACTGTAGATTTATGTGGTTCTTGTTAAACTAGTAACAATGTCATCAGCTTTTTCATTGAACGTGATACTGCAAGGTGTGACGTTCATAATCTCAACTACCGTATGCAAATGTCTTATTTTGTGAAGATGACACAAATGGTAGATAATTTTTAGCTTGTGTGCAATTTATAGTAATCATTTAATGTATATCACCCCAGATTCAGGCTCATGGGCATTTTCTGGGCCCCTGTTCAGGGCAGGCTTTGTCTAGGGCCGGCTACTCTGAGTGTGGAAGCTGCATTCCCCCAACCCCAGGCTCCAGCAGCAGATGCTTTTACTTAATGAACATTTATATTAAGGAGTTAATATGTGCCAGACACAATAATGGCTCTAGGCTTACAAAGATAAGGAAAATGTAACCTCTTTAAGAAGCACGTTATGTGTAACCAGTAGCATTGAAAAGATCCCCAAGGCAACAGACTTCTGTCACAGTGCTTGGTTACTTACTTTAGGATTATGTCTTTATAAAACAGGAAAAGCGAACAAAACAAATTGCTAAATGATGTTCTCAAGGTCCAGGCTTTCTCTTTCCTCTGAACTTACCTCAAAGGAGTTTCCTAAATGCTCTTCTCACCACAAGGAGGTTGCTTGCCTAAAATTCCTTCACGAAGAGGCAGTCTTTCAACATTTCTCTTCCCCAAAACCACATGTGTAAATAAGTGTTAATTTACTGTGTTACTTGAGCCCCTCTCCCAACCCCACTCCCCGCCATCCAGCTGGAACAGGCGGGTCTCTGACAGTCTGGGAGGAATCAGAACTGGCATTTTACAGTAGAAAGATGTAAGGACGGTAGCTATGAACAGCTCCAGTAAGAAAACTGAATCTGAGTCTCCGGGATCCCAGAGTGCTGGGAGGACAAGTGTAGAGCGGGAACATAATTCAAGACTGCAGATGCTTCTGCTGAGCGCGGAAGTATGACTGTGACCAGACACTGACAAATGAGTTAAGCAGTGCCAGATCGGTAATTGGAAGTTTCTGGTTGTTTTTTTTTTTTTAAGACTCCGAGGGAGCATGTCACATACATAAAGAATAAAGTAGTTGGTATTGTAATCCTGTAGAAATTCTGCAGATTTCTGGACATTCTGTTTTATTAAGATGAATTATCTTGTGGATAGTTTTTCCCAGTGGCTTAACTGAGGGGAAATTTTATTTCCCAGTTTTGAGTAAAAGTAGTAACTGGGAGCTGTAAATATAAACTTCTAGAATCTAACTCCTGTTGTCTCTCAAAGTCAGTCTACATCACAGAAGAGTCTGCACGCACAGTGCACCAGAAGCATGTCCTCAGCAGCTACTTTTATAAAATCAAACACACATAAAGTGACCCACATTCAGCATTCTTCCTAAGAGTGCTTGCAGTGTATTGAATCTCACAGGATCATTTCTAGTACCTGAGGAGAAACCACATATTATAAACGTTCGGACTCTGTTTGCCTTTTCTTCAAAATGCTGCTGTTCAACAATTTTGTGATCAGACACTGACAGGTGAATCCTTTTTTTGTGTGATGGAGGACCAAAGAGGCCAGTCCTTGCTCATTGGTTGTGGAGGGTTACTTGGTTCTCAGAAAGATCTGGAAAAGTTGTTAGCAAAGTAGAGTTGAAAGGTAGCGTAAATGAATATATGGGCTTCCTGTTTTAATGACAGCTACCCTGGGGTCAGGCGCGATCTCTCAAGAAGTGCCTTTTCCCAAGGAAAAATATCCTAAAATCCAACTAACGTTTCAGAAACCCAAGATTTCTCAAAAGAGGCCAAAGAGTGCACACATGCAAGGCTGAGAAGTGGTTTCTAAGTAAAGTAGTAATGTTGATGGCTTGAAGCTAGTGACAGCTGAATTATGAAAGCATCATGAGGTGCTTTCCCTGACACTAATAGTACTGTACTGTTGGGAAAAGGAGCAGAAAGAGGCTGGGTTTTCAGTTGGAAACCACGAAAACCACTCTTTATGTAATATTTATAGACATTTGTGGTTCTCGGGAATTACCGAGTTTCTACCAGTTTCTTCCGTTGTGGACAGTTCTCTGTGAACTGCTGCTGATGGAGATAAGGAAGACACTCATGTTTCAGCTTCCACACGAAATGACGACCTCATTCTCAGAGTGAAAACACGCAGATTTACAATTCCAGATCACCTGTCGTTAGTTGACCAAGCTGGATCTTTGTGGCGCTTCTGAAAATTTCACAATTGAGCTTCTTGTCTTAGAAATGCCCTATCAGCTTTGCATTGCATGGCCGACCAGAAGGCCCTGAACTTGCAGCGAGGCTTCCCTCTGGGTTTTGGAGCACCCATCTTCATGTGCATGGTGCTCAGAGGCCTACTGTTCACTCCTTACTCTGAAGCTTTGTGAAATGATTGCTGATTAGTATAAGCCATGCTGGTGGCACAGGTAAATAATGCTTCAGCTACTTGTTTGAGTACATCTACACCCATTTACATAGTTCATGTGTAATCAGCGCAAATAGGCTTGTTAACTGACATAGCAGTTTTATGACATTGAGATTGTAAGCGATCAGTAGATACATAGAAAATGTTCACACTGATCAAGACAGGACACCTTCAGAATGTAGTGCAGGTGAGCCTTACCTATTCCTGAAAACATGGATGGAGGGAGTTACAATAGACAGAGGTAAAGCCGTCTGAAGTCTATTTTTAGAAACTTTAAGTTATCTTTAAAATGTGGGGTTTTATATATTGGGTTTCTTTAGAGCGGAGCTTCTCAACAGGGAGTCCCTACTGTCCCCAGAAGTTTTTGGATATTTATGACTTACCCGTCTGAGTGATCTGAGGATATTACAGCCTGGAATTGGGGGGTGAAAGAGGAAAGGATGGGGGGATGGACCCGAGATGTCTGTTGAGTCAGCAGTGGGTGAAACAGTCTCACCTAGTAAAGAATTGCCCTACCCCCAGATGCCAAAAGCATCCTCATTGAAAAAAAGCCGATTTAGAACAACAACCTAGTGCGTAGGTTAAGCAATAATAGATACATAATTAGAGGTCAGTTTTCTTTGGACTGCAAGTGTGCATACCACATATATAAAGAATAAGGTGGATACTGTAATTCAATGTAGGTGTGTTAGAGATTTCTAGACTTACTATTTTATTAAGGTGAATTATCTTGTGGATAGTTTTTCTTAGCAGCTTAACTGAGGGTAAATTTTATTCCCCAGTCTCAGAGTAAAACTAGCAGCTGGGAGCTGTAGATATAAATTCTCCAAATCTAACACCTGTTGGCTGTCAAAGTCAGTCTACATCATGGAAGAGTCTGCAGGGATAGTGCACCAAACACATGTCCTCTGCAGCTAGTGATATCGCCAGCAGTAAAATCAAATGCGCATAAATGACCCACATTCAGCATTCTTCCTAAGAGTGCAGTGCAGTGAATTGCAAAGTGTCATTCCTAGCCTATCAGGAGAAATCAGGTGTTGCGAAAGTTTGACAGGTACAACTGATTTTTATTCTTCCTTGTTTAAAGGCAGATGTTGGATGAATGAAGATGTTAGGACATGGAAGGGTGACTGCGGTTGAAAAAAGGAAAGAAGACTAAGGCAGTTAGAAAACTTTCTGAAGGAAGGAACGTTGACTTGCTGTCTTTCAGTTTTTACATTATTGGCATCGTTACAGATGATTCTCTGATTGTTTTGAGCCATCTCTGACATTATCCCCAGTTGGTTATTTCTAAGATCGTTTATTCATGTATCACTTATTGACTCACTTATCATTTCTTGAACTAAATTTATGGTAGGTATGCTTTAATCAGGTGTGGAAGACAAACCTATGAAGTAGAACATTTTTTTAATTTATTTTTTGTAAACAATTTTTATTGAAGTGTAACACTGCATTATAATATTTTATAAATTTCAGGTGTGTGTCGATGTAATCCGATCACTACTGAAAGTGCTGTTCTATCCATTACCATCTAATTGGCTCCTTGAACTCCATCCTTTGTAGTGATTACTAATTTGGTGTGGTCTTTCTGTTTTTTTTTTAAGAGGAAGGGAGGCAGACAGGCAGAAAGAGAGAGGCGGGAGAAGCATTTTATTTATTTAGTTGTTCATTTTAGTTGTGTCCGCCCCACCCTGCACCCTTGCCCAGCCCTGAATCTTGAACCTGGATCCTTGGGCTGTATGTGGATTCTGTCCTAGGCATGGACTTAACACCTGAGCCACCAAGGTGGGTGCACCCAAATTTAGTCTTAGAGTCTTAAAAGCTTAGGTGGTTTTATGTAATTTATTATTTGTTTGATTTTTCTCTATATGCCATAGGAGTGAAATCATTTCTATCCAAGATGATATTGTCACAGCAGCTATGTGAATATTATGAGATCCAGGAAATGTACTCTTACCAGCCCACTTCTGGCCTCTGATCAGAACGTGGAAATCCCTGCAGTCACCTGGTAATGAGACAGAACGGTGTTTCTACCCTCCCACTGGACTTTGGCTAATAAGCTAAGATGACTCTGGTTTAAACAGACAACGAATTTTCAAAATTCACTCTTCATTAGCATTTGATATGTTGAGACTCTGCTTTATTTCTACGTGGGTAGTCAAATAAATGCTTCACTTCTTAATACTCAAACTGTAAAACCTTCTAGAGTAATTGAATTGCAGACAAAAAAGTCCCATTTGCTGTAGTTGCAGTCATTATATAGTGAAGCAGTTAATTTTGAGCAAATGTGAAAAGATGTCAGTCACATGGTCACCAACAGGCTCAAAAAGAGAAAATGACTTTCCACTGCAGCATATTGATTTGGTGTCTCAGATGCCTGTTACTTGTTCTCTATTAAATTATATTTAAAGTATTTGATTTAAACTTTTATTGGCTTTCTCTTTTGCTTATAAAATAGAATACATGTCAGAAACACTAAAACGCATAAGACAAAGGAGGAAATCACCCTCGGTGCCTGTACTATCCCATATCCATTGTGGATATTATGGTGTCCATCCCTCTCATCTTTCTAGGTATAAATACATTTTTACAGTTTGGTTTTTTAAAAATTAGAATTATAGTAGAAATGTGACTGTAAATACCTTTAATGAAAAAATGTTTTATTGACTGATTTTGCTAACTCCAATACCCTTTGGTCAAGTTTTCTTCCTATTTTTGTATTTTATTTGCATTTCACACAGATGATGGGATTCAGGGTATGTTGGAGCTGCTGTGGGGACAGTACATTTTAGAAAAGTACATTTGTGTTCCCTTTCTGTCTGTACATCATTGCCATTTAATAAAGATGGGAGGCAAAGTTTTCTTTACAGGTAAAGGAAAATAGCTATTTTGTTAGAGAGGGAAGCCTTCAGGGTATTAAAGGATTTATTTATGACATTAGGCTGAAGCTGACAGATACAGTGACACTTTTGATTATCATTCTTTAGTTCTGCTTCCTAGGATTTTACCGTGGAGGCTCTGAGTCACACTCTTTTCACAGACTGCTAAGCTACCCAGCTATCCGTCAGGAACGTTTTGTGTATTGACTGTGGATGGGTCTCAGAAGTTAGATTTGGCCTTGGGGATCATGTTCAAACGGCTCATATTTTATGAGAGTATGGAATATTTTGCAAATATAAGTAGTAATTCTCCATTATCAGTTTATCAGCTCTGTACTCTGTGTGCGTGTGTGTGTGTGTATTCACTCATGTGTGTGAATGGAATGAGTTCTTTTCCTTCTGGTCTAAGAAAGATTCTATCATTATAATGTGGACTTAGAACATGGGGTTATGAATCTTCCTGAGGGTTCAGTTAGATCCTCATTTTCTCTCTAGTAACTACTCTGAGGACTAATACTTATCGTAGAGAAGTGCTCTCCTCATCTTTTGCCCATGTCAGTATTTCTTGTTTCCTTCTTGCACTGAAAGGAGCCACAAGCAATAGCTGTTGAAGTTTAAGAAAAGATTTTTGAGTAAGTGCTAAGTCGGTGGTAATTTTCTTCTCTGATGTCTGAAACGGACCATGGAGACAAGAGATAGTTGCATTGATTTAAAATAGACTTCTTTCGCCATCGAAGCTGCCTATTATTATTTGACTTCGGCCGTAATAGAAAATGAGAAAGGTCAAAAGTAGATGCCTTTTGAAAGATGAAACAAACTGTTGAAGGTTCTCCAAATGTGTCTCATAGTGGTGGCACATGTTTTACTGACAAATCTAGACATCTCCAACATGGCTCCATTGAATGTACTCCTTGTCCAAGGAGATGCTGGAGCCGGGGCTCTCCCGGCCTGTCCATCAGCGCACGGCAGGAATCGGAACGGTCCAGTCGGTCAGCTGGATGCCATTACTGTGGCAAATTCTCGTATCCTCAGAGCAGGCAGAAATATTCCAGGCCACAGTGTGGGGAGCGCAGGCAGCTGCTTCTGAACTGATGACTCACACGACTGGATCTCAGGGGACATTCTTCCCATAGCTGGGAAGGGATGCCTAACCACACCACCAGTGTTGGTGCCAAACAGTGAGGAAAAGGCCTTCCCAAGATCAAAGACAGATACCGTATCTGGAATTTGTTCAGGAAGAGTCACTTTGCCATGACAAATATACTTTCAACTGCAGTATTTTGTTATCTTTAAAAGACAACTTGCTGGTTGATAGGCTTTTTTCCTGCCTTTTATCTTTTTTTTTTTTTTTCTCCTTTCTCCTGATGGTGGATAAAGGGAAAAACCAGCATAGTATTGCCAGTCTTTTTTAAAATAACGAGTTGCTTGAAAACATGGCCACCCAAATTAGCTATATTTGAAAGTAAAGTAGTCTCTGGTAGAAACGCAGTTCTAATTTTGTGAGGGAGGTGACCTAGACACTTGCTGCCGGGTTGGTCACCGAGGTCGGCAGTGTGATACGTCAAGAAAATGGAGACTGGACAATAAGAATCTATCAGCTTCAGGAGCCTGGACAATCTAAGAGGATGCAGCCAGAGTGGGAAAGGACATTTTAAGCAATAGGCATCTGATCTGATGGGAGACAGTGTATGCTCCAGAGTAAAGGCACTGATTTGTCAGCCTGACAGGTTCTTGTTCTTGGAATGAGCATAAAGCTGCTGAATTTGACTCCCTTAACCAGAGGGCATTGAATCAGGTGCTTCTATCAGGAATGTTGAAGGCGGTATTTGGGGGCCACATTAGGCAAAATGCAGAGTCATACCCAAGCAGCCTTACCCAAGATGATTTTCCTAAATGCGATGGAAGGAAAGGGAGTGAAAATTCATTTTCAGGATTGAAACTCATTGAAGTTTTTTTTTTTGTTTTTTTTTTTAAAGGAAAAGAAACAGGCAGGCAGGAAGAGAGAGGAGGAAGCGAAGCAGGATTTTAATTTTATTTCCATTCAGTTTTTACATTGGCTGTTTTCCCCCCAGACCCGAGACTAGAACCTCTGGGGTACGTGGCCTGCATCCTTCAGAGGCAATTGAACCACTGCTCCACCGGGGCACATCTAAACTCGTCAAAGTTTGCTGAAAATTACATGTAAAAGATAAACCATTCCCTTTCTTTCTCAGCCTTTAGTTTTCTTCATCAGTTCTTGCCAGTGATGCATCTGAATGAAGAAAATAGGGATTATCCTGCCATGAGTAATGGGCCCTTTTCTGATTGCTTACCGTCTGCCGTTAGCAGTGCCTTGGAGAGTGTCTCCCTGAGTCCTGGAACATTTTTAACGAATTCCCTGTTTGGGGCCAAAGTCCCAGGAACCACAGAATCCTTCATTCAGCTTTTCAGATTTTTGTTTTTATATTATTCCTAGCCTAAAACACTCAATGCAGGTTTTTACTCTCCTATATTTTGTGGCTTTTTTGTTTTGTTTTGGTATATGCTTTTTCTTTGAGATATTTTATATTTTCAATTAACAAGAAGCCTGGAGAATTGTAAATTGCTCTCCAAACAGATGTTTCTTGCCTGCTTCATTCTATAGTTACTTCTCTCATTAGGATAATAGGATAAAATTGCCCTTTAGAGGCTTTTTCCTATATTGATCCATCCTGTTCATTGTAGAGGTGAAGGTGAAGGAGAAGAAAGAATCCAAATGTGTCTTCTGTTATCTTATTACAAGTAAGCCTGGAACTTTCGGATCTTAAAAGCAGCCGTTTACCCATTTGTGTCTTATTAATAATACAATTTCAAAATAATCTATTCCGTAAAAGAATAAATAACACTACTCATTTGCTCAAAGGGGCTACAGACTTTTATACCAACTCAGGAATAAGAACATTTAATTTTTAACCTCTTGTGTGGACCCAGTTTTATAGATCTTTAAATTGGGTTGGACTATGATTTCTAAGGTCCTTATCAATTCCAGTGTTGTTGGAGAAACCCACATTTATATCTCATAGAATCCGACACCTAGAAATAATCTTGAGGGTAATCTTTTGGTTTGTGTCCATTTTTTTTTAAGGTTCTACGAAGAATTACCTTTTTTTGGTATTTGGTAAGTGACTAGTGATTTCTGACTGCGGTACATTGAGAGAGCATTCCAACTGGTTTTTGGGAATTGTAGTCATGAAATTCCAAAGCTCTAGTTCCTCATCTTGGCTCTGGTCCTGTTGTGTTTATGAATGAGGAATTTGAGCTTCTGCGTTTCCTTCCCACCTTCCAAACACTCTTTGCTTTTCATCCCACCCAGGATGTGGAATTTACTGTTAAAAGTAAAAGAGACATTAGAATTTAGAGTTCAACATAACTTTTGGGAGCAGTGTTATGTAACTATTAGCTGTGGTTCTTCACTTGTGATCGCATGGAGGTTAGGATATTTGGGGAACACTAAATAAAGCAAGTCAGTAGGGAAATACTTATGCCAAAGAGTGGGGGAAACATCATCCAAACAAAAGGTTTATTTGATCTCTCTCTTAACATTTACTTGTTATGTAAAGCTCTTTAAATTAACTCAGGGATTATTTAATAATACACCCCTTCTAAACTCTAGTGTGAGGCAATGGATTAATTGTAGTTCGGACTGATGTTAATTAAAGTGAAGTTAAACTGTCCTGAATCACTTTAACAATACACGGTGCATGTCACCTGAAAAAGAAAACGGAAGGGTAAAGCTGAATCATCATGTCTTTCACCTCTGAGCCTTTTGACCCTCAGAGGACTTAACAGGAACGTTTTTAGTTTAATGACATTCTTACCAAGTATGGCAATTATTGCAGAGTTTACGCTTTTCCCAAATGCTTCTAGAGCGGTCTAGACGGGGGCAGGGATTGAGCACCAGTGTGGTGTGGCAGGTGAGCACCCGGTGGCCAGCACAGCGCCTTTCCTCCTGTTACCCAGGGAGGGTTTCCTTTGAGCCTCACTTCCTGGTGGAACTGTGGGTAATTATAGTTCCTACTTGTTAGAGTTGTTTTGAGGACTGAGTGAATTTCATGATTGTACTTAGGCTAGAGCTTGGCATGTGATCAAAAACCAAGGGGGAAAAAAGGCATGCTTAGTTCCACTTTTCTCTGTGCTTCGGTTATACATGAATATTCTATTTTCAGTTTCAAACTCCCAACTCGTGTTCACAATAAAAATGTCGCTTACTAAATCGAAAGGGTTGATCGTGCTGAACAGGAAGTGTTTGCTATTAGTACATAGCATTCATTCTTTTTGACCCTGTAAATCCTAAATATTAGGTATAACATATTCAATGGGCTATATTTTGACTGGATTTCGAACACGATAAGCTGGTGGTAATTTTTAGGTAGGGAAGGTTTTGAGACTGTTCTAGAAGATAGACATTGAAAGAGTAGTGACAGGAGCTTCCTGGACTTGGCAGAGTTAATAATTTCACACTTGGGGTTGTCAAGGACAGACCCTTTTGTCTACTGTTCATGGACCGGGCACTTGAAATCCCCCATTAATCTTTCCAGCATGAAGGGGTCTTTCAGAGTTCCAGTGAGTTCCCCTTTTGTCACATGAATGGTTTGGATTGATGTATAGAGGTCTGAGATTTAAAGGCCCAGATTTGGCCACATTTATTACCTGTCTGAGCTGTGTGCATGGGATTCATATTTTCAGTGTCGGAGGCAGAATGTCACTCCAGAGATGGGTCGTGTGATCCTTAATAAATGAAAAAGTAGGCTAAAGTGGTTTAATCCGAACTAACTTGCTGGAGATCTGAAGCTCTTAATCTCCAAGTCTAATATCTTCATAATAAAGCATACACTGAATTATTTATAATGTGGAAAAAAAATAAGGCCCTCCATGGCCTTGCTCTGAAGCAAGCAGAAATTCACTTAATCTTTTAAGGAAAAAAAAAAGTGCTTTCCCATATGTCTTCTGTAAAGGTGTTAGGACGCCTTATTTAAATGCTGCAAAGGTTCTTTTTCCTTAACAGAGCATTCTAAGAAAGCACATGAAAAATATTAAAAATGTTAATACTTGGAAGAGTTAGTGAAAATATACAAAATTAAAGGCTGTTTCTGATTTCTAAATTAAAGAATGCAGTGCTAATGAAGGGTGGAGGCCTGGTTATAACCTCAGTACAGTATGGGAAAAATACACAACGTAACTGTTATTCTCTTATTCATCAATGTACAGGGTATGTGGGGGGCTGTGAAAACTGATTGTGTCTGTGTCTTCCTGGGAGGGAGTAAGAGAGGGAACGGCGGGGTGGAGGGGTGGTGGTTTTGCGGTGCCAATTGAAGGTAGTGAGGATACCAGCCCTCTGCCGTTCGAAGACCTTCTGTAGTTTTTCTGCTTCGTTAATCTTTATTTTGTCCTTGAGCAGGACTGGTATTAGCTCTTCCTCCTCTTGTGAGGTGAAAACGAGGACTAGGTGTTAAGCATAGAATCTGTTTCTGTTGCTGGTTTCATAATTCCCCACCTCGCCTTTATGCTAAAACAACAAAACTCCACACGTAAGAGAAAACACGTATGAGAAGCACAGAATTTACACTTTATACTTAAGCTCAGATGGTCTGTTTCTATGTGAAAGTCAGCAAAATACCCTTTCTGTTCTCCCCTAAGTATTTCTTTTCATAAAGTTCTAGCTAATTCTTTTAAGTAAGCCCAAGGTTTCAGGAATGGCCGGCCGCCTTCCTTACAGCAATTCTTCCCATGGAAAGTGGCAGACCCCATTCAGTCTTCAGTAACCACACAGGCGCACTCTGACGACCTAGTAGATAAGTCTGTCACCTCTGACTGGTGCAGTCCATATACTTACCAGGGACCCAGGTTCGAGACCTGGAGTGGGTGAAACAACCAAGATGAACAACTAAATAAAATAAGTAAAAATGCTTCTTCCTCCTCTCCTTGCCTGCCTGTCTCCTTGCTCACCTTCGTTCTTACCTGCACCTTTCCTTAAGGGAAAAAACAAGGATCTGAGCAGTTTTTTTCAAAGGATTATTTTTGCAGCTGCTCAGAGTATGAGAAATCAAGTCAAAGTTGGCAACATTTGCAGTGGCAGGAAACTCCTGGAAGCCTTGAGTTCAGCCCTGGCTGTGGTCCTCAGTGATGTGGGCCAATTTAGCCATGAGTTTAAAGGGTTAGCAGTGGGACAAATTGAGGTCAATCAAGTACATCGAGAGATTTGTCTGAATTCTCCAGAGACTTTTGTGATAGCCAAGTTTCCAGGTCCTGAGAATGTCTTATTATATGTTGTCGGTCCCCTAATGGTTTGGACCACATTTGTTGCACTTTGTTACATTCTGTCTAGTTCCAAATGGTTTCATTATTATATAGATCTTATCCTACCACCAAGTCCTTTATTGGTCCAACTCTTCTCTTGCAGTCTGTGGTATCTATCTTAATGCCAGCCCATTAGTAGGTCCCCAAAGGTTGATTTGGGATCAGGAGGGCTCCCTCTGGGAGCTCTGTAAGAGTTGTAGGAGGAATTTGTCTACCTCTCAAATACAGAGTTGGTGGTTGTCATATCCAAAGGGCCAGGAGAGCGCAGCAAGCAGAATTCACGGACCCCTGAGTGAGCCTTGCCTTGCACTGTGAGAAATGCAATACAGGACATAAACAAGACACCTGACATTTGCGGTTAGGTTGTGATTTTTGATATACAGCAGACAATGACAGGTTTTATTTTTTTCTCCTTAACTTTGGTTTGGCCAAGCGTTTTTTACTTACATACTTTTGCCCCAACTTATTTTGGTGGTCCTACAATATGTTTTATGTTTTAAAATCCAGTCAATCCTTGGGCATAGGTGAGGACTTATTGTCATTAGTAAACACATGCTGCATGTTTGCTGGTTCTTAAAAATATTTGCCACCAACACTGTTGACAGATCCATAGTGCCCTCTTACAGAAGTGACAAGCTTCCACGGCCCTCTTTTAAATCGCGGACCGCTCGTGTGTAGCGCAGAACGCCCAACGCCTTTGAGAAACCATGTTTCGTGTTCCGCCCCGTGTCTCTCAGGATGATTAGACGGAGATGCATGTGGCCTCCATCAGCAAAGCATATTTGTTTTGAAAGACACAGCACTCTTGGGCTGTCTGTCATCACGACTTCCGAGAGCACTTGGGCGCTGTAACATCAATATTTACAAAATGCAAAGCACAGCACAGAATGCTGCGTCACAGATACATATGCTTTCTTGTTCCCCCACTCGCTCCCTCCACAGTGTATTGAGCTTAGCTAAATCTTTAGGAAGGACGATTTTGAAATATGACTGAAAATTTGGGAATCCTCGAAGCTAAAGTAAATACTGAGAGATGAATTAAATGCTGAAAGTCTTGTATGTGGAATTCGTTTTCCTTCCAGAATAAATATGTTTGTCAGAAACTTACCATCCGTGGTCCAGCGTGATGGGTGCCAGAACATGTGTCTTGGAATTCAAGTGCACAGGGCCCGGCCCAGATTTGCCCGTCGCCGGCATGGAAAGCGTGTGTAAATCTCTCTGTGACTCCTCGCACTCAGCTGTTAATGGGCATAATTGGACCCACTTCACAGGGGTGTGCAATATTAAATACATTAATGTATGCAATAAAAGCTTTGTAAGTTATTAAGGAGTGTATCATAATTAGGAAGTAGCGATTAAAGTATCCCAGGAGGTTTTAATGGCAATGCTGGTGTTTCTATTAGAAAATATATTTCAAACCTCCTGATGAAATATACTCAAGTCCCATATCATTAAGTGCGTTATGATAAAAATCAACACAGAATTTCCTCGATATGGCAGCAAAATACCCATCTTTGTAAAAAGAAAGTGAAGGGAAAACATAGGGTCGTCGCAGGGGCAGCACTGTAGCCCTATTGTTGATGATACGTTTTGGTGATGATACAAGTCTCTCCCCGAGACAAATCACACTGCATGTGTAAGTGAGAACTCCCCCGCCTGCACGCTGGTTTCTAACGCTGTTGTGTAAACATGGAAAGACTTACTTAGATCCTCATGGCAAAGCGCTATGGAGATTCCAGGTAGAAAGGAGCTGAATAAATGAGGGACGATCTTAGTAAAGTGACGTCTCTTGCTTAGGTGGTAAAAGCGATGTTGAATTAGAACATTCCTTGGTGTAACTCAATACTTGGTTGATTGCTTCTTCCTAAAGTCAGCTAATAGGTGCCTTAATGATGTAGGCAAGCTTATGTCATTTTCCAGGTTTATGTGGTTTCTAATTCTTTATAGAAGGAGCTTTTGTTGTCTTTATATGATAATATATGTACTACCTTTGTGTTAAACAGGCTGCTAGAAGACAGAATTTCATCCAGTAGAGGGAGCAGATTTATGTAAATTAGACTCAAAAAAATACTTCAAGGAGCCTTATGTAGACATGCGTTTTGTGGGTAATGCTCTTTTTCATTCTGTGCATCCTGAGAAAAACAGAGGAGGAATTCAGGAAGGAGGAATTCAGTTTCATACTAAATAATCTAGTTATTTATATTCTCACTTTGGTAGTTTTTAAAGGATAAAAGGAAGCAAAATATATACAAATAGGAACTTGTTTGTTTTTCTATGATGCAAAGAACTTTAAAAACAAATGCCATACATTTAATAATTAAAGAAACTTTCAATCCTTGACACTGAGGTTAGATTACATTCAGCTCACACTCCTAAAAAGAATATAATATGTTTGAGAAGAATATACAATAGATGGTTAATATTCTGAACAGGATAATGTTAAGACTCTGAATCAACAATTAAGCACTTAAATTTTAGATTTCTAGGAACTAGGAATATATTTAAGAAAAATTTCACCAAACGTGACACAAATACAAAACATAGCTTTGTAGTTAAATAGAAAATATAAGCGTATCATAGCGCCCTATGTTTTCTAATTAATTTTTTTGTCAAATGTGCCGTCTGATATAAAATCACAAATTTATGCATTTTCAGGCACTGCTTGATAAAGGCATATTGTACTCAAGAAGAGCAGCATCTTTCCTTCATGTAATATGGAATCTAGGGAGGAGTGAACTCTACTGTGCCAAAGTATAAGGTAGCAGGCATTGCAGAAGCTAGGCTAAGCTACTTCAGTAAACACTACAGTTACTGAAAATAAGAAACATTGATACTTGCATATCAAATAACTTGTTATTTGCCATCTTTTTACACTTAAAGAACAGTAATTTAAGGAAAAAAAGAGATTGCAACTAGAGTATCATAGATCATTGATGCTTAACCAAAACATTGTTTCTGAGTTTTTTATAGAGAGCAGGCAGATGGAAAATACTCAGACCTTTTTTTTATTGTTTTTAAACTTAAAAACTAAATCATATAAATGAAAAAAATCTTTTAAGCTTTGACCATTTTAAATGAAGTTTAACATAGCTATTCAAAAAAAGCATATTCATGACCACTTTTAAAATTTAAAGGACTGTGGGTGAGCTGATATGCAGAAGATTAAATAATCAGTGTTTGGTAATGGGTACAGGTGAAAAGGGAGTGGCAAATTATTTCTCTTGTGAGATGAGAATTATTGTTGAGGTGCTCTTTTATTTTGTTACATCTGCCACCTAAAAACTATTCCAAGTAACCAAAATGGCCAGCTGTTTTAATTGGGTAGTTTGAATATGTTTGTTCAGGTGGGTGCTAGAAAGTTCTGAGATGGAGGGTCATGAATGAAGCATGAAGACAGCAAGGCACGATAGGAATGGAGTAGAGAAGAAGCTGTGGTGAATGAGGAGAAGGAATAAAGGTGATCACATAGACTATAGGGAACGGGAGCTCACTCATCCAGGTATTTATTTGTCTATACGATGTCCGACTCTGTGTTAGGCCCCGCATATTCTGTGGTGAACACCTCCAGGCCCTGTTCTCTGTCCCAGTTGAGTGGGATGTCAAGACAAAAATGGACCATTTCATTGTGGGCTACTGGGAATCGGTGGTGAGGGGAGAGATGGAAGCAGGTCTCTCAGCCTGGAAAGGGCCAGCAGGGGCCGTGACTCTCTGGGAGCTGAGCCTGAGGGAGAGGTGGAGGAGATAGGAAATGCAGATGGCGAGAGAGGTGAGTGTGTAGCAGTTCCCACTGAGGGCACATTGGCTCCTTTTGAGTAGCACTTTAAGAATGAGAATGGAGCAAAGGAATAGGAACTCTGCGACCAAGCAGGGACCAAGTCAAGAGAATCTTATGAACCGTCAGTGGCGAGCTTCATGTCTCTTGTGCAGAGATTGAATTGTGAGAATGCACACTTTAAATTTATATAATGTTGTGATGCAGTCTTCTTTCAATAACAAAATCTTTTCTTCTTACAAAAAAAAGTGTGTGTTTGTACGAGAGTTCCTGTCGTGTGGGGATAAGTAGCACGAGCCACATCTAAGAGGTAGAAAGACTGAGCTTGGTGAGAGATTAGCCATCTTGGCAAGAAGCCAGTTGCAGTGATTTGCATTTAGGGTGAGAAAGTAGGTGATGCGTGTGCTTTCTGGGTGTTTATGTCCAGCCCTTGTGCTTTGGGCTCTGGCATACTCCCCAGGGACAGGGTGAAGTCAGAGGCCTGGCCCAGGCAAGATGCTTTCTCTGAGAGGCTAGAAATCAAAGATGTGAATCATGGCGAGGAGAGAAGAAGCCTGGAACTGTGATGAGGTTGCACTAGGATGTGCTTTCTGAAAAGTTAGCCCTGGAGGTTAGGCCCAAGATTAGGAACCAGGTCCATCAGTGAGTGTGAGGTGGAGCCTCTGGACAGTGACAGGACCAGACAAGCCACTTCTCCTTGGGCGCTCAGCAGCCTGACTCCCTGTTTGGGGGCTGGAGAGCAGCATCTACCAAAAAGAAAGAAAGAAAGGATTAGCCAAGGCGGAGAGGACTTGAGACCTGGAATTGTGTAGAGACTGAAGGAGACAGCATTAACTAGACGGGAAAACAATCGTTGACAGTTCATCAATAGGTCATCAGTGAGAGAAATGGAAAGATGAATGTTCTAGAGTCACAGAAAGAGATGATGAAAGTCCAGATGGGGAGTGTTAGGGATGACCTTGAGTCTTCGCCTTTGAGAGAAGATGGGTGAAGGAAAACAAACAGTTTTGAAATTGGTAGACAAGGGGAGACTTTGGGGGAGTTGACCTTCCTGTTAACAGGAGGCAAAGGCATTTTCTTTGTCTAGGGTCGTGGTGGGAAGGACAGGGTAGAGAAGTAATTGAAACTTTTGGGTTCCGGAACAGAAGACCCCAACTTGAGTTCTATGTCCCCCGCATATGCTGGCAGTGGCCATGGTGTGTTGCTTAAGCTTTTTCATTCTCAATTACTATATGTATAAAATGCTATCATGACTGCACCTTTCTCGAAGAGTTGTATCCAAGATTGAAGAGATTACTTCATGTAAAGTGTTGAGCATGAAGTAAAAGGTCAATAAAGTTTCTTATTAGGAGGCAGCACTGTGATATAATGGTCAAAACAGGACTCTTAAAGCCAGACCTGAGTTCAAATACACCAGTGCTTGAAAAAGATCGTTCAGTGTTGTTATAATGCCGATGGGATGAACAATAACCCCTGCTGACACTGAATGAAAAGATGTTCTTTGAGGACCCAGTTCCACGTAAAGATGCATTTCCAAGAACTTACCATGGCTGAGTGAGGACTTACTGCAACGACTCCACCAGAGATGTGTGAGCAGTGTGGCCCCGGGCTTACATGGGTCACATGCATAGGGCCCGGCTCGCTGGGTGGTCAGTAAAGTGTGTTCAACAGCATAGACAGTGAATGAGGAGACTCCATGGACTTGTCTTCTTGTGCTTACATTCCTGAGGTCCTCTCCATGTGACAGTGTGATACTTATGTCCTATCCATGTGACACATACATACAATAAAAACCCTTGTTAGGGTGTAAACTGAAAGAAGCACACTGTGAGAAGGTACTAGTGGCTACCTCTTAGGCTTGTTGTGAGTGAAGAGAATAAATATAAAGTGCTTAGCTTCCAGTGCGTATTATAAGCATTGTATATTTAATAGTATTAGCCTCACTCATCATCAGTGGGGCTTGCAGAAAAACAGCATTTATAATGGGCACTGTGAGTGGGGTGGTTGAGTAAGACAGAGGCCAAGGTACTATGTAGTTTCAAAACGCAGGGGCAGCCAGAAACCTGGGGACAGATGTGGAGGAGGAAAATCTCTGGGGGAGTTCTAAGTTGGGGCTTCTTAGCAGACCGGTTGTGGAAAGGAAGAGAGCCAGTAGTGAGCTGAAGATACTACGATATTCTGACGATAGTGAGAGCCATTGACAAAATACTCAGACAAGGGAATAAAGCTTCTGGAATGTATTTTTAGACTAGTACTGACAGCTATTTGGAAATGACTTAGATTTTATTATATTTATTACATCACCCTGTCTTTTTGCCCATTTCTGTTCTCTCCCGCCCTCCCTTCCTGCGCTGTCTTTCTTGGATTTTTATTTTTCCTTTACATGTTTTCTTTTCAGGCCCGCTCTTTCTTTTGCCTTTTAGCAAAACAGCATAAGGAAAAGCATAATCGGGAAGCAGAGAAGTCTTGTTTCTGCGTTCAAGTCCTCACGCGTTCTGAGTATCTCTTCCCTCTCTAGCGCGGGTTTGTTTGCTCTAACAGATCCAGAAAAAAAAATAGCCTGTCACGTTTATTGCCCTCAAGGGTCAGGGCGGGAGGAATTCCCGGGAACTCACTGGACATAGGTGGTACAGGAGAGTGGTAATTGTTCTGCAATCAAGTGTCAAGAAATACGGCACAGCCGGCAAACCTGGGTTGTCAAGAAGGGGTGCTCAGGAGGGGGAGAGACAAGCTGGGACAAACAAGGACAGTGTTAGACAGGATTCAGAGAGGTCCTGCGCAGGAGGCGAGAGTAGGGTCCTGTAAGGCAGTGTGCAGGCCTGCGGGAGCGGTGGGAAGGGCAGGGCAGAACCGCCTGGCAAGTCTAGGGAGCCAGGCAGACCCCTCCTGGCAGTGGAGCAGAGGCGGGCAGGGCAGTGACTTGCATGGAGGGTTAGACTGGACACCTCGCTCCCACAGTGCACAGCTCAGCAGGTGGTCAGCAAGTGTGTTCACCTGCACTGAGAATAAATGAGGAAGAAACCCCATGAGCGGTCTTGTTAATGTGATCACCATGCCCTAACCATGTCGTGCATATTAATTGTATGGTGAAGGAAAAACTGAAATAGTGTGCACTTCACATATTACCTACAGATGTGACGCACCCCTTAACACCTATTGATGCCGTGATGCAGTGTTCTTTCCACAATTTGTTTTTTTAGAGCTGGATAACACACACGGGATTAGCTAACGAATGCCTGAGTCACATTTTGAAAAAAGCAAACCAACAACAAGCAACAAACACCCTTGTTAATTTAGAAACTAAGGCAAACGTGTTAAGCTAGGCCTGTTGAGTAACAGGACACCACCAGAAAATGAAAGAAAACCAGAACATTGGACTTCGGGGAAGAGTGTGGTGGGTAACGTGTCGCAGCGTGTTTATTCCTCCCTAAGCCACCTGCCTTATCTCTTTCAGGGTAGCTGTGTGTCTGTCTGTAGCCTGAAGCAGCAGGCGCTTAGAGAGCCCTGTTATTAAGCTCCCCGAAGGCTAAATGCCATGGAGTGTAAGTATTAGCGATCTTAAAATACATCTTTCCTCATGAGGTAAGGGCACAGGGCCCAGAGCTACAGTACAGCTAAGCCCTTCTTTGAATAGTGGGTGCCTTATTAGTATTCATGAAGAGCATATAGATAACATCTTGACAGAGTTAAAGTTTCAACTTGAAGAGCTACTGCTTCTCAGTAAGGAGTGCCTTTAAAGGCATACTTTGCATGAATAGAGTGACTGAATTGCTTCTAAAATGAGAGGATGGCTTTATTGAATGAGATATTTTTCATTTAATCCGTCTACAGTTTAGAATTGTCATTAGAATGACAATAAATAATAAAAATGAGCACTTTGTGTGGGCCTTTTATCTTCAAAGAGTTTTTAGAGTTAATCTCATTTAATTGCGGCTTGGAGTCGTGAGAGATAGGTGCTTGCTTTTCTGTTGAGAAACCCTGAAGGTGTTCACTTTGTAGCTCCTGGTATTTCCATGGTCCAGAAGCGATTTGTTCTGCAGGAAATGGCTGGACAGTCGCAGACGGAGCGGTCTGTCAGAGCGCCTTCTCCTAGGTGAGCGTTGGGCCGAGTGAACTCCCGGTTCCCTGGCAGCTCCTCGTCTGTTAACGGGTGACCTGAGGCGAGTCACTTAACCCTCAGCTTCTTCCACGGGGATTCAGTCCGACTTGCCTCTGGGTTCTTATGAAGGTGCAATGAGACATTATTTACCTAAGAAAGACATTTCTTCATAAATGCTAGCTAGGTCTTTTAAAATTATTGGGAGCACATCATTCTGGGATGTTATAGGCAGTCAAGTGTTACAATGAGGAGAAACTTGTAAACCAATAAACCAATAAACCCCCTTTTCCAGAACTGAGGTGGGCCAGGCTCAGTGCTGAGCACCGGTACGGAGAAGGAAGAAACGCATGCCACTGTCCTTCTAGAAATTCATGCCTTGGTTGGGGTTGGGGGGAGGTAGATAAAACATTGTACCTTAACAAGGTCTAGTACGGTCAACACAAGTGTAAAGAGTGATGACGTGTTGACTTAAGAGTTCTCACAGAGAGCTGTAGAGAGGACATGTGACCTGGACCTGGAGCATGAGGGAAAAATCTGATACAAAATGGGAGAATTTCAGGGAGAGCCAGGTTTCAAAGTTGGGGTGTTTGCCAACTTCTGTAGCAGCAGGGACCCCCACTCCCACCCCACCCCCGATAGATCAGAAGCAAGCAGAGTCTTGAAAGCAACAAGACTCTCTTGGAAGGTTTTTTTAGCACGTTGGTCTAATTTGTATGGAAGCGCTAAAGCTACTACTTCGTCACTTTCTTTGGGCTAATTTTTCCTCTTCCTTGGAGATTCAAGAAAGTCTCGGACTTTGTGGTCTTAGTCAGACCTGGGAGAGGCCGGCCTTTTGTGGTTAGAACGTGTGTTTGTCTCGCATTGAGGTTTCCTGGGCCTCCCTTAGCTTCCCGTTTCACGGGGTCTCAGTTTCCATGAGTGTGA
Organism: Solenodon paradoxus; assembly: GCA_004363575.1. Taxonomy (NCBI): domain Eukaryota; kingdom Metazoa; phylum Chordata; class Mammalia; order Eulipotyphla; family Solenodontidae; genus Solenodon; species Solenodon paradoxus. Next base: position 56,309 of record RJWH01003375.1, on the reverse strand, counting down.
TTTGAATGGGGTTTTATTGGGTATTTAGGAAACAGTTTACATTCCAAAAGACCCCCGTGACATAGTTCAGTTCATACAAGGTTTTAATGACTGAAGTGGACCAATTGCCTAAGTTGTAAGAAAAGACCAAGAAGATCTTTCTAGCAAAATTTATGACCATGCCAAGGCACTGTGTCTGTATATCATTCCGACCAAGAAAAGGAAACTTTCCGTCTTCCTTTTCCTTTTCTGAGGCTGGAGATTGTATCATCTGGGAAGCGTATGGGCCCCTGTTAAATGGGAGACATCTGGACTCTCCGTTAAAGAGCATCATAGGCTGAACTTGAGTGAGCAGATGCTGTCGATTAAACATATCCTCCTTGAAAAAGCTCACGGGTAAAGGGAGAATTTACTGACATCGGGTGAGAGCCTCTAGCTCTCGGGCACTATGCCACGTGAAGTGTGTGTACACGCGCGTGCATGTGCATGCTAGCACTAGAGCTGCTGCTGCTGTTTCTAACATGGTGGAAGATCAGCAAGATTAATAACGTTACAAGCGATTAGCGCAGAAATTTCCTTTGGGCAGGGTTCTAAAGGAGGCCCGCCAGACGCCTGTGTGCCCCCCCACCCTCTTCTTCTGTTAAATGTAGTGTTTGCTTTGTACTGTTTCTTCTATGATATTTCATCTTTAAGTTTCTCAGGGAGTTTGACCTCCCGGAAAGTCTTCCTGAATGGATTGGCTGCATTTGAATATAGTTCATTGAAGCTTTTCCTAATTTATCACCAAGTTGATTTACATTTAATTCGGCACAATGAGTCTCTAATTGGGGTTAATCATCCTGGCATAGAAAAGGGACACAGAAGCTGATTTGTCTTTGCAAGATAAATAAATATTTGGTATTTTGCATAGGGACTTGCAGCCTATGCAAAATAGGGAAGATTTTGACCATCTCAGGTGAAGTATATGATGACATTGAGTCAAGTACAGAGCTCACCGATAGTTACATGGCTGTATTTCCGTTATTCTAGGGTTATAATGCAGAATGAATGAATGGTACTTTTTGAATAAAATTTATTAATTGCTTTATTGCATATAGATTTGTTAACTTTATTTGTTCTTGTTCAAGATCAGAGTCAGACTTTACAGTGTGTGACGTTTCAGTAACAAAATAATTACATGGGGGCACACGCTGGTGGCTTCGGTGTTAAGTCCGTGGCAGCAGGGTGATCCGCGCGAAGCCCCAAGGACCCTGGGTTCCAGACCGGGGGCCGGACGGCTTGGGGTGGGGGCTGAGCAACACCCAAGGAACAACTAAATACAGTTTTAAATGCTGCTTCCTCCTCTCTCTACCTGCCCTCTTGACTTCGTTCTTGCCTCTTTAAAAGACAAAACAAAAACAGAAACAAAAACCCCAAGTAGTGTCCTCTATTACTACAAAAATTAGCATTTTTGCTCTTGGTGAAGTAAGATGAATGATAGGCTAAGTCTCAAAATTTTGCCTTCTTTGTCCTTATACTTTTTCTTCTTTCATTTTTTTCTCTTGCTTTCTCATTATTTCCAGATGACAATCGGAAGTATCATTTACCTCCACTCTTTTTGCCTCCTTTTAACAGTTGGAAAATAGATGCAGAGGGAATTGAAAAGTAATGAGCTAATTATAAATCATTAATGTATCCAGTTTATAGTCTGAGGCACTTCCTAGTATTTAGGTCTGTTACACTTTTCTTGTTTATTTTGTCCAAAGTGTACTACCTCTGATTTATTCATCTTTCATCCATGTAAAAATATCATGCTCCTGCTTTGTAGAACATTATGCTGGGAGTCGTCAACCTCATCTCTCCCGAAGCCCAGGTGGCTTGTGTTCCCACAAACCACGCGCCACCTTGGCCAGAGTTAGACAGTGTTCAGCCCCCGCCCCATTAAAGAAACTGTCTGAATTCAGGGAAGAGAGAGTTAGGGGCTAATTGAAGCTACTCTGTGAATGATCACATCATTTATCAAGGGCTTCAGAGGGCTGCTGATAAGCCACCCTCACCACAAGTGATCTTGATACTCGGGTGAGCCAAGATGCTTCTGAGCATATCAAGGTGAATAAAGGCATGATTCCTCAAGGAAAAGGCCTGGTGATGGACATAGGATGTACCCAAATCATTGTCATTCCAGGGAAAATGGCAAGTGCCGTTAGCACCACATGAGTGTTTCTAGTCTGTTTCTGGAGAAGCAGAGATAAATGTGGGGGTGAGGTAATCAGAAAAGATAAAGTATGTGAACTACATGTTCGCCGCATGGTAACAATTAGGCCAGTGTGAGTGTGTAGGCCTGGGTATCAGTATGATTTTCTTGATCCCCCGAGCAACAGACACCACCCATTAATTTCTTCCTTTGATTCTTTTTTTCTGTTTGAATGTTGAAATTATACCCATATACACACAGGCACAGATACTTCAACACATTCACACAGCATTAAGTAGCAATCAAAGTCCTTGAGATGAAATGACCTATTTTTCTCTCTGCGCTGGCTGTCACTTTGACCTCTTCCATTGACAACAGCTGCCGGACTTAGAGTTTCTCACTGATTTCTTTTACTATGTAAAAATGTGCATTATCATAAAATATTGGGCCCCTAGTTACTGGTTTAATTATTACTCAAGCAGCTCATCCTGATGTGATTAAAAAGCCGCAAAAATAACCATGGCTTCCTTCCCTCATATAACATTGGTATTTTTGGAAATCAGGCTGCCTGTGCCAAGTTTTATTTGTAGATAGAATGGGAATTGCCAAATGATCTATCAGTTCACAAGAAGTCTTTGTTCATTTATTACGAGCACACCGGATAACTAATTTCACTTAGACTTTTCAATAACTCGTACTCGAGGCAGCCACGCAAAGCATCTAATTGCTTCAGATACTCCACAAAAATGTCTTGCTAAGAAAACCACAGGGATGTGTTTTGCTTTTCTTCCTCTTCGTCTTTGAAAAACACTAGTTTGACTTTTAATAAATTAATGAAAATTTTGTCAAAATGAAGATTTTATACAATTTTTTTATTACAATGAAGATACTTATTGCAATACAAGAACTAATCTGAATGTCCATCAGTAGTGAATGATTGAATAAATTCCATTTCATTCTTACTTGGATACTGCAGTTATTGCAAAATGAAACTACGACACTATCTTGACTTAGAAGCACATGTATATGCAGAATTGAAATTGTAAATGATTTACTGATTCACTGAAATATTTGTGTACTAAATGTATAGAATAATACAGTTCCTGAGCTATTAAAATTGGTCAAAGGACAGGGCACACAGAGGGAGGTGATTATTAATGAAAGAGAATCCAGTAATAGACTTCTACGCGCGTGAGAATTCAGTAGAGGATTAAAGTGACATTTCAGAGGCATGGGTAGAAGCTGAATTTATTTAATAAATGTCATTGGGAAGTTGACTAGTTATTTGGAAAAAACATATAAGCTAGATCCTTACTTCACTTCTTTTAGTCAGAATGAATTCTAGATTGAACTAATATTTAAATCTGTTTTTTAAATATTGAAGTCAAGTAAGTCTTAGAGGTAAAAGTCAGTAATTTTTGAATGAAGCATACTGAAGCATGACTCAGAAATTCAGAGGCAAGACAGAAAGATACATTTTCTTATGCCATATTGTTTTGAAAACTTGAGAACTGGATGGATCTTGAAACTGCATGTCCCTGGCACTAAAAGTTTATTGCAAGCGTTTGAACCAGTGAAAACTTAGGCTGACCAAAAAGGTCTTGTGATTTCAGCAACTGCACTTGAGCTTGTCATTGTCAGCATGGCCATTTAAATTGATGACACTTCCCTGCATTGCTTGAATGTTTACATGAATATGTATAAGCAATAATTTGTAAATTAATAGCACTTCAAATGTTGAGTGCAGTGTATCAAATAGGAAAACCTTGTGTTAGAGCTCAGGAGAAACTGACATGCATAGTTTATCTCTGCTTTGGGGCTGGGTGTGTTGGAGAAAGACAACCTTATTTTATGCTATTTTCACACTTTTATTATTTTGCGGTTTTGTAATTGTCATTGAGAAGCAATTTAGAATTTTGGTCTCCTGAAAGATTTTGTCACATTCATTCATAGCCTGTCTGTAGCTTAGCCATTTCAACCAGTCACCTGAGGGGAAAAGCATTTGTAGGAAGCAACACATTGCTGCCATATTGTGCTGCCTGTGTGATGGAGAGATTCGAAGGCGTTTGTGGTTTGTCATGTCACAGATGGGTACAAAAGCTGCCCATCCTGTGAGTGACCTTCAGTGTCGATGACTCAGAGAGGATCCTTGGAGGCGGCGCACAGCTAGCTTTTGAAGCATGTATGTCATCTTAGGAAATAGTTTTACTTTCAATTTCAAACCTTTGACTTTTACAAAGTATTCATTTTTGCTTAATAATGCTCTAAGCTCAGAGCATTATTTTGCTCTAGAATGTGTAATTCATGTCACCTGTTAAAATAGGCACCAAAGCATCTTTTGCATTCCTCTGATGGAAATCTTTGAGGAACTGCCCTGAGTAAATACAAGCAGGTGACAGTGACTTGTAATCCTCCTAAGCCTTTATTTGGATTTTGAGCTCTGAAGTTGCGGAGTGGAAGGAAGCAGATTTCATAAAAGGCAAATTTTATTAGCTCAATTTAGCTCCCTAACATGAATGTTTGATTATAGACTTGGAATTCTCACTGAATCCAGTAAAAGCCTCAGCAAGTAGCTAGTTTAGTTATTAAAACCATAATCCAATTAAAACGAAGGAAGCTAAATAAACTACTTTTAATAAAATGTACTTTAATTTCTGTTTCATTCCCCCCCCCACCTTAATACAGGTCACAGTAATGAAAGGCAGTAATAGAAATAAGGATCATTCAGCAGAAAGAGAAGGGGCTGGAAAACGACCTAAACGGAAGTGTCTGCAGTGGCATCCATTGCTGGCAAAGAAACTTCTTGACTTCTCAGAAGAGGAGGAAGAGGAGGACGAAGAGGAGGATATTGATAAGGTAATTCCTCTGTTTAGGATAGAAATTTTACATTTACCTGTACACCCATTTTAGAAGCTATAGTGAACATGTTACCGAAAAGTTTCTAAAAATCTTTATTACCTGAATCTGATTGAATTACTTAAGCTACATTTCGATTTCACTTATTCATGACTCCTCCTTAAGTGCAGTGCTTCCTGATTATTTTGACTGAAACAAATCCTTCTTAAATCGTACTTCTGTCAATTAACGACTGATGTGCAGGTAATACAAATGCGGTGGAGCCAGGGATGTCCCTACACCGTGACCTGCTCAGCTGCACCCACTCACTGTTCCTCTGGACTCAGTTGGTTCACTCCAGCCTTGCCTTGCCACCTGCTGTCTTGGTCTTCATCTCTGTGACCTTCACAGTCCCACCAGATGTCTGTGGTCCTACAAGACTCCTCTGGTCTTACACCTGAGCAGCTGGCTTTTCTTTAGGAAGTCACATATCCATGCTGGTGACCCTTTTAAAAACATTAGTTTCACTGAAGGACCAAGACACCCTAACAGTATGTAAGCTAGAGGGGTGCATCATTATAAATGAACACCTGTATAGAATGTATTAAATTCACCATCACCATATAATCGAGCCCCATCCAACGACCCCCTTTCTTTCCCCCACTTGTAATGACTAATTGGATTGTATAGACTAAAAGTCTGTTTTTGTTTGATTTAATTTATTTGCTTGCTTGGTTTCTTGTATACCACATATGAGAAAAATCATATAATACTTGTCTCTCTCTGGCTTATACTAAGCATACATACTTTTAGGATTTCTTCTTGTTTGTTTTTTTTTTTTTTGTTTTGTTTTTCCAGTTTAAACCTCAGACCCTGTATTGGTTTAAGATGTGCATCACTGCAGATCAGCATCTGTAGGGAATACATTGTTTGCCAGCAACAATCCAGTTCTGCCCTTCCCCATTTAATCAATCCCATTGATTTGTTTGGTTGCAGTATATACCATACATGAGTGAAGTCATATGATGTTTATTATTTTTCTTCAGACTGATCTTACTAAGCATCATTCCTCTCAGACTTTATATTCTTTTGCTCAAGTCTTAGATTGATCTACTTATCAGCAAATTCCCGACTACATCTTCAAACTATGTTCTTAATGTGGCCCCTCTTAGGAACTTCACTACTAAAAATCTGATCCAAAGAAGCGCCATTTTCTCACCTGTGTTCTCACCGTTCTATCCGCATTGTCTGGAGCAGTGCCGCGTCCATGTTGGTGCCCAGGAAACAGTTACTGGGTGAAAGAATGAAGTCATTCAGTCTGTTTCCACTGCACCTTTGGTGGGCTCATTTATACCCTCATCCTTACTAACTTTTCAGTATCTGTATCTCACTTCATTATCTCAGCTGAGACCGCTCTGCTGAGAACCCGACTTGGAAATTCCCACAACCAACCTCACAGCCACCTCAAATGTGTGCTCCATGCTGAGTCTTCTGCCTCTCATTTCTCTCATATGAGAAAAGGTATTCTTTTTTGTGTGTGAAGGAATCTTGTTAGAAACACTTTTCCTTCTTTAACCTGTCAATCCAGTCAGGTACCAACCACTTCTACCGCATAAATAAATTATCATCTCTCCCCAAGTCTCCATTTTTATTATTATTCTCTTAGTCTATCCCTGTCCCTTTTGTAACTGAACAACTGGAGGAAATTATTAACTGGATTTATTTAGGTTTGGTTGCTTCTAGTTTTGCTATTATAACTCATAGGCTAGACTGCTGGCAGTCATTGCCTTATAATAATACATATCAAATGCTGCCTTTGTTTCCCCTGGCTGCACATCATTCACAGCTCTCCCTTGCGTTCTGCTGTGGTTCCCTGTCCTCGGCTGGTACTTGTGTTGGCTGATTGGTCCAAAGTATTTTGGGGCCCTTAGTGGAACAAAAATAAGTCCTTCGACAGTTTCTAAACATCTATATTTTATGTGTTCATGTATTGCTTGCTCACTTTTTTTTATTCGATGAAATAATTTTTATGTTAGATGGTATTTAAGAACTTTTGTTTTATATACATACCTGTGAGGATTTCCTGGTTCATGGGATTAAGTGAGTATTTTAGAGAAAAATGACAGTGCGTTCTTCATGGAGTGACCAGTGTCTTCTACTGTCTCATGTCCCGGTCCCTTCTAATCTTTTTATATATCAGTGCTATCGAACTGCGTATTGATGTTCAAATCAACCATCCAGCCTTAATCCCGGTTAGTTCTCCAGGGCTCCCAATTGACGAGCTCACTCCGATTCAGCTTTCAGAAGTTAGCTCAGACAACAGCTTTTCCAGGGAGACTTCTGTGTGCATCTCTGCACCCACACTGATGCTTCATTATCTCACAGGTTCTTCTTTGCAGCCGTCATGCAGCTTTTAGTTCATTTGGTTCTCTTTCTTTATCCCCTCCCCCAACGGTGAGCTCCTTCAGCCGGGATCTTGTCTTATTTATGTCTTTTCCCAGCTCTTAGTTTGCGTTTTATAATTTAATAACTGAATCAAAAGTTAGTGTCTTTTGAAGGGGAAAATATAATTGCTTCCTCAGCCTGCTTTTTTTTTCAGTTCCTGATTTTTTGCTGTCACTCCTTAGTTGCAGAATGCTTAATAAAAATCCCATGAAAATGCAAATCATTGTTAATGATTGTATCTGTAATGAGGAAGGTACATCTGTCGCCTTCACCCCAAATAATAATCCCTAATGTATTTCCAAATCAGGTTGCTAAGACTTCTGGATTGTTCTGTACTATTTGTATTTGAAGATAATTGATGGTTAATTAAATGCTTTTGCAATACTCATTTAAATATAAAAGGCTGTTTAAAAAACCCCCAAATTGGATTACATTGATGATTTTTCCTAGAATATCTATAAGAGTTGCCGATAAACATTATATAAAAGTATATGGTATATAGTAGTCATTTTCAGTGTGTGATCTCAGTTCAGGAGCACCAGTGTCGCTGGGGAAATTATTAGAAATACAAATTCTCAAGACCTACTCCAGACCTCCAGAATCAGAAACTCTGGGAATGGGACCTCATACTCTGTTTTAACGAGACCTCCAGGGCTTCCAGTGCACATTCAAGTTGAAGAACTACTACCCTAGTATATAATGCACGCCAACAATACCCTAATCCTTCTTGATATGAAGCCAGAAATTAATGATTTTAATGAGCTTTCTGAACTTCTGTTTGGGATTATACTTTTCCCAAGAAACATCATAGAATCATATTTTGGCCTCAGAAGCTATTTCACAATTCTAATATATTCTGAGATTGTGTGATCCATGATGTGTTTTCAGAAATGTAATCTGCCACCATGTGCGGGAAATGTCTTAGGACATTAAAAGCAGGAAGACTAGGCCATAGGCGAGCATGGTACGGGGGCAGTGCCACTGAGAGTCACACAGATGGAATGGGCAGGGGCAGACCTTTGCAGAAGTTGTTTGAGACCTGGAGCTGAGTGAAGTATTTAGGAAAGTGGAGAATTCGAAACATTTTGATGGCTTAAGCGCAGTGGTGAGTTTATCCTTCTCACCATAGCATTTCACTAGACAAGAAAGCTTGGTATTTACAAACTTGAAAATGTACTATGTAGTTCTTCGCATAATGTTGAATGCCTGTTTTGATTTTTTATAGCAAGAGGATCCACTTGTGGTGTTCATAAAGACATTGAATAGTCGATATGAGATTTATATTGTATCTACATTCATGTTAAGCATTTTAATATTAGCTTTGGAAAACCACTTTCCAAAGGGGAGACAGAACTAATAGTCATGGCTCTGATGTCGATATTGTTGGTTTTCTTGAGACCCATATGCCACAGAATTGATTTATTCATGTATTCAGTCAGTTAAGTACTAGTGTTACACCAGGCATTGAGCTAGGTACTGTGCTTGTAAAGGCAGATAAGAGAATTTTTGTCCTCAAAGAGCTCAAGTTTAGTAATAGAGGCAGAAATAAACAATTGTAGCATCATATATGCTGTACTGAAGACCTGTATAGGTTGCCATAGAAACAAAGCAGAAGACATCACCAGTTGGTTACTATTCACTAACAGTGATTAATGATTTAAGAAAAAACATTTTTTTTTTTCAAGTTGTAAGTTGTTAAATGAAACAAAGAGAAAGTAAAATCTGTAAACCAAGACTAACTGTTAAAGCAAAATTGTCCAAGATATGTTAAAGATCTGCCTTGTTTGGGTTGACCATAGGTTCAGCTTCTTGGGGCCGATGGCCTAGAGCAAGATGTTGGTGAGACCGAAGATGATGAATCGCCAGAACAGCGAGCCCGAAGACCAATGAATGCATTTCTCTTATTTTGCAAACGCCATCGCTCCCTCGTGCGTCAGGAACACCCCAGGCTTGATAACCGAGGTGCTACCAAGATACTAGCTGATTGGTGGGCTGTTCTCGATCCAAAGGAAAAGCAGAAATACACAGACATGGCCAAGGAGGTAGGTTATAATGAGAAGGGTTTTTTGTTTTGTTTTTAATATTTATTAACTCTGATTTACAAATAATAAAAAAACTCATGTACAGGTTCCCCATTCCTCAAATGTATGACCACACACCCTGCCTGCTACCAAATTAGCAAAAGTCTTTCACTGCTGTGTATTTAACCTCTCCACCACTTACCTCTCCCCTCTCAACCCTGTTTCCTAAAGGTAACCTCAGTTCCGTTTTCAGTGCCCAAGGGTTGGGTTTCGTTTGGTCTGTTCCTTTGCTGTTTTTGCATGTTCCACATATGAGTGAGATCATCCAGTACTTGTCTTTCTCCTTCTGACTGACTTGACTTAGCACAGTCCCCTCTCTTCCATCCATGTTGTTGCAAATGACAGGATTTCATCTTTTTTTAAAGACTGTGTAGTATTCCATCGTGTATCTAGACCACATAATCTTTATCTATTCATCTGATGATGGGCACTTTGATAGTTTTCAATTCTCGACTATTATAAATAATACTGCAATAAATATAGGGTGCATATCTCTCTGCAAATTAGTGTTTTTGCATCTTTTGGGTAAACATGAAGTTGGATGATGAGATTATATGAGACAATCATTTTTATTATTTTGAGGCATCTCCGTACTGTTTGGGTTGCACCAATTTGCACTCCCACCAACAGTGTAAAACTGTTTCCTTTTCTCCACATCCTGGCCAGCATTTGTTGCTTCCAGACTTTTTAATAATAGTCAATCTAATGAGGAGTACCAGCTGAGGGTCTGGAAACATGAAGGTGACTCCCGAATTGAGTATGATGTGAAAACTTAAGAGTCTTCTTCCTATTCCCACATTCCAATCCACCTTTTAAATGCTTCTGGAGGTGTCAAAAGCAATTTATTCCCAAGACGATTTTCCTCATTATATATACCTTACCGATTATATATGGGGGGGGGGGGGAGAGGGAGGATTGATTTTCACGAATTTGATTTATTGTGAATGGTATTTTTTTAAAAAAAATTCCTAGGAAATCAGCTTCTTTTGTTAGAAAAATGCCCAGAGTGAAGATGATAACCTTAGGTTACTCTGGTGGTGTCATGGGAAAGAATCTTGATCTAGTTGGGATGCTAAATAGCTTTGTTGTCATATTTTAGTCAGCTGTTACTGCTGCTGCCTTTTTTTAATGCTGTTAGAATGAGGAAGTTGGACAAAGGGTAGTGTCTAACTTTTTAAATTTAAAATAAGCACACAATTATCAAGAGATGTACTTTGATTAATTTCTCTTAATAGGTAGTGCAGCGTGAATATTTAAAACCTGTGAGTGAATACACGGCAGTGGAGCAGGGGGTGCTGGGAGGTGTGTCTGCATGTAAGCTCTGTGTAGGCAGCAGTCTGGGGAGACATTTCTCTGCAGGAAGGCTATTCAGAGGGTGGGACAGTCAATTCCAAAGACACAGCAGTGATTCGGTTTCTTCAAAAAGTGTATACCTGTCTGTTTCCAAATTAATCTGAACTTAATGTGAGATCATTGTGCAATTAAAATGTATTATGTAATGGATTTAGTAAGAAAGGGAAACAGCAAAGTAATATCATTGTGATTAAACTTGTAAGGAATAATTCTAGCATTTATTTTCAGTGTTTCAACTTGGAGGCCATCTTGTTTCCTGAAAACCCCTGACCCCCAAACATTTGGTTAAGTTCTGTGAAAAGATAAAACAGCGAGGGGACAAAATAGAGAGTTTCAAGTGACACATCTCATTAGACATTCTCAGTGTGAGGAAAAATACTGCGTTCAGTTGAGGTGGTTGTATCGAGTTGTTCATGAGCAAATATGGAACATAAAAATTTCTTCAACAATGTTCCGGGAAATATGAATCCAGAGAAAATGATTAGCATGGTTGCTGTGTAATTAGTGATCACATAGGACATCAGGATTATCCCTGAAACTAATATAATCTTGTATATCAATTACACTTCCATTCAGAAACAGACTTTAGGAATTGATTCTTGTTAAAGACAAGATTGTAACTATATAGAGCATCTGGAAAATTTGCAATCAATTCCGATAACCTACGTGATTAAAAATGGTTTAATAGATTTCCACTAACATAACAGTAATTAACAGTAAAACTTTCCCATTAAATAGCCTTAGATCCTTTCACAGTCATGCTTCTAAGGCAAATAAACAATTATCTGAAACCTCATAGGGAACTGCATTAGCTTCCTATAATTAAACACTTGAGTTTGTTTTGGGATTGCTGTTTTTGGATAACATACAGCCTGTCCCAAGTATATTGTTTACCTTTTCTTAAATACTGCTAATTTACAAACCCAATAGGTGGCCACTTCTAAGAGGAGGAAGTATTATTTTCATACAGGAAATCTCTTCCTAATTACTTAATTAGGTTCACAATATTTGCCATTGTGACGCTGTAATGAAATCTCTGAAGTAGGCTCCCCGCAATCTACTGCAAATGGCGGCCATCACCGGATGGTCAACCTTACAGCTTTATTTGTAGTTACTGTTAGGAAACGTCTCCTTTCTAATGCAAAGCATGACAGGTTCAACTCTTTTCAAGATCATTTTATCATTGGTTTCTGATCATAAGTGAAACATACTGTTTCCTCTTATTTACTCAAGAGTTTCAGAACTGCACTGAAGTACTGATAATTGTACTGGTGTTTGTTGTGTTATATTCCGACCTTCATTGGCATGTCAGGTTAATCAACATACACTTACTAAATGACGTCGGTGGACCAGTATTGTGACTGCTTGTGATAAATATGGTTTTAGTTCCATAAGATTCTGCCCCCCCAAGGTAATTATTCTTGAAATGTGTAGCCTTTCAATTTTGTCCAATTTAGAATGTTCTATATTAGGCGCAAGACACCCTCTTTTAGCATAGTGTGAACGTGAATGCATATATACCACTCTGATATCTATCTGCCATTATCAGCTGGGTGAGAAATACCCAATACTTTCTCTTTTGTTTTTAAAAGAAACATTTAAGAGACAGAAATGAGTAATAATTAATATAACTTGAGAGAGAGTATTCCTTTTTTTTAATCTGTTAAAAGTTTCCTGACTCGTCCCTTGCTCCCAGTTCCCTTCTCTGAGTGCATCTGGTGAGAAGAACCACCCATTTGAGGATTCGTTTTCAGTTTCTTGAATTTTTGCCCAGTCCTAATTTGCATTGTTGAAAGAAATGGTGGAATGAGAGTTTAACATTCTCTGATGAATCTCATTAGAGCAGTAGTTAGTTATTAGTAATTTAAAACCTACTATCCTAAGGATACAACCAGGTGTGTTTTCTTAGATTTGACAGCAGGCAGGACAGTGCAATGTTCACAGGTCACAGTTCACAGATTCTGAGTTCTGGCTATGTGACTCATGGCCAGGGCAGAAGCTATTTTGTTTTTCTTCTCGATATCTTTGTGTGCATACTCTTAGAAATTCAGAAATGCAAATCTGCATATTTGCCTAGGCTATTGCTGGAATCTTTTACTTGCCACTTAAACTAATAAACCTAATTAATTGACAACCAATTTAGAGGCTCACCTTTCTTGACCTTCAGGTAGAGCTGAAGCAGTGCAAAAAGGAAGGGAAGAAAGTTATAGCAATATTGAATAACCAGACTTTCTGTCTTCTCCCTCCCTTCCTGCCTCTCCTCCTCTTTCCTTGCTCTTTCTCTTTCTTTCTTTTATGTTTTGAATTTTTTAACTTAAAAAAATTTTTTACCAACAGCCCCAGGTCTTGAACCCCGGTGTGTGGGCTTTTACATGACCTGTCCCTCACCTGAGCTACTGGGGTGAGCCTTTTAACCTCTATTGTAATTACATCCCCGACGTCCCCCTCCCTTTTTTTTGGGTAGGATCAGAGGCATGGGGGCAGATTGCATGCATTTATTTACTTGATTGGTTCATTCTGGGCTTGGCATGTTCCATACACACAAACAGGTATTTTGTCCATTATGGTGGTCCCCCTTCTTGAGAGAAGGCTCCATGGAGCTTGACTTGACCAGTTACATATTTGTGGAGCTCGGATACTTTGCCTGTTTAAATGCCAGCTCCCTTTTAGTCTATGTTGTTCCTTTTAGAGGCCTGGGCGATAACACTGGTTAGAGTAAAGTCATGGCAAAAATGTTACCATCAAAATGTCATGGGTCTTATGGGAACATGAATTAGCTTGTGTTGGCATTTAGGTGAACGTATTGCACAAAAAACTTTATAAAGTTGATTGAATCTGGCCTAGTTGTTTCTTAGAAGATTCATATTGAAAGTTAAAGATCAGAGCAGATGTGGCAAAGTTAAGAACAATTTCAGGAACAAAAATTTTTGTTTCACCCAGAGCCTAGGATATGTGTAGGAGAGTAGTAGGAGATGATGACTTGGAGTCAAAAATCTTGAGACCAGCTTGAGAATTCTAGTTGCATACCAAAAAAAGACCTATGGAATTAAATACAGTAAAATGTAACTTGCAAGTGAATGAAAGTAGTTATTTGTACGCTGGCATTTATTTTCATCAGTAATCTAGAAAAGATTATCATCACTATAAAGCTCTACAAAGGTTTTATTTCTGGTAAAATTTTTTCTTTTTTATTGCGATAATATTGATTACACAATATAAGTTTAGGTGTGCAGGTTTGCTCTTCATCAGATATATGATATCACCCCACACCTACTATCAAATCTCTAATAGTCTCCACCACTTTCCATTGGATCCCACTACCCTTTGCTCCAACCCTCCACCCCTGTCCTCTCTGGTAACCTCAGTTCTGTTGTCAGTGTCCAAGATAGGTTTTTTGTTTCATCTATTTGTTTGCTTTGTTTCCTTATATTCTCCATATGCATGAGATTATTTGGTATTTGTCTCCTGACATATTTCACTTAGCATAGTCCTCTCTAGTTCCATCCATGATCCCTTTTGTCACAGTTGGCAGGATTTCACCTTTTTTTTTTAATACTGCATAGAACTCCTTTGAGTAGGTAGACCACATCTTTATCCAGTCATCTGTTGATGGGCACTTAGGTTGTTTCCATTTCTTAGTGATTATAAATAGTACTGTAGTGAACACAGAAGTACATATATCCTTTCATATTCTTCTGATAGATACCTAGAAGTGGAATTGCTGGATTATATACTAGTTCTGTTTTTAACTTTTGAGGAACCTCTGTACAGTTTTCCAAAACGGTTGCACCAGTTTGTGTCCCCACCAACAGTGTATAGGGTTCCCTTTTCTCCACACCCTCACTGGCAAGTTACTGATCTTTTCCATATAGGCCTTTCTCACAGATATAAGCTGCTATCTCATTGTGATTTTAATTTGCCTTTTCCTAGAAATAAGTGATGGACACTTTTCCATGTGCCTTTTGGCCCGCTATATATTTTGTTAGGAGAAATGTCTATGCAGATTTTCTGTCCATTTTTTAAAAACTGTCTTTTTGTTGTTGTTGTTGTTGTTGTTGAGTTGTGTGAATTCTTATATATCTTGACTATTAGCCCCTTGTTGTATATATAATATACAAGTATCTTCTCCCATTCAGTTAGCTGTTGTTTCACTTTGATGATATTTTCCTGTGCAGAAGCTTTTTAATTTGATGTGATCTCATTTGTTTATTTTTGTGTCCCTTGCTGCTGGGATTGAGTCCCCAAAGACACATCTAAGGCTGATGTCAAAAACTTCCATGGGCTATTTTTTTAGTTTTTCCTCTATACGTCTTCAAAGTACAATTAACCTGTTTTAATTACTGATTTGCTACTAGAATACTTCTTGTAAAGCACATTCATTTCATTGGTCTTATCAGAAATGGATGCTTCTCCAAAGAAGATAATGCTCTCTCTCATTTTCTCATTTATTTTAACTATGGAGAATTCATGTTACCTGTCACATGCCATGGTGAACAGATAGAATCCAGTGTCTTACAGCCATGCTGTGGTCCTTAGGTAATGCTATGCAGGTGTGACTCCTCATTTATCTAGCATCCTTAAGAAACAGGTTTTGCATATCAGTGATTCCTAGAGAGATGAAGCTAAGCATTTTTGAATTTTATTTCTCTTGCTCTTTTTCTTACTTTTTCAAAATGACTTGAATTTGGGGGAAAATGTCAGCCCATTATTTCCAATGATTATTTTACACCTGTATTTGGTGAAATCTTTGTGAGCACTTGAGTCATATTCATCTTTTGACAATATATTAAATTCACAACTGTTTTGTTCTTTTGAATTTCCCCTTTGCTTTTCCTTGGCCCTTTCTTTGGGATCCACCCAAAGCTTTCAGTTCATATTTCTGTCTTCTGTTGAGCAATTTGGGTTGCCTCTCATGAAATGATTTAGTTTACTTGGGGTTTTCAGATGTGACTTAATTAGGGACCCTGCCACCTTTGGGGTGTGGCTAATGAAATCAAAGATTTGGACTCCATGTTTCACATATTCTTAATCCTGTGAGCTTTCCCATCCTTGTTCTAGATATCAGGACTTTCTTACTGTGTGTTCTTTTTTTTAATTCAGGTGTTTGTTTTTGAAATGACTGTAAATTTTTGATTGTTGCTTTATTCTGTTAAAGGTTTAATAAACATAAAACTCATTTAATCCTCAGAATAAACCCACGAGGTAGATATTTTCTAAAAACTATAAAGTTGACTACACAGGGACTTGGAAAAGTTAAGTGACTTACCTGAGAAAGTAAGTTAGTCATAGTAGCTCAGGTTGTTGAACTTCACCTTCTCCCTTCTCAGACCTTTCTGTAAAACGGCAGTAAAAGATGTCTGCCCTCGTGGGTCCAGGTCAGATGTAAACGAGACAGTATATGCAAGCATGTCGTAGAGCTTAAAATGCTGTACAAATGTTAATTTGTTCCTCCTCACAAGCAAACTTAGGTTTGTTTGCATTTGGTACTTCTCTACCTAATGATTATTTACTGTTTTATTAAGAAATGTGAAGGACTACTATAATGCAAAATTAGTCTTGGAAATGCTAGAATTAACAAAACTAAATAGGTCACTTGTCCAGCTTGACAAATACTATTCAATGTGGTTATCAGCCCCTAACAAGATAGATGTTCAATTACGTGAGCAAGCTTTCTGATTTCAGAAATATTAATTCACTTACTAATTGTTTATAAACACTATCTTTTAGATACTCAAATCAAATCAAATTAGAAATAAATTATAAATAAATAAATTATAAGAAAGACCCCATAGCTAGAGATAGCACAGTAAGTAATAAATTGGGAACTTAAATTGAGTTTCAATCATAAACTCATTTAGGAACTGGTTTCAAATGTTATTTTTTAGATTGAGAGACCTAATACTCAAATGTTACTAATGCTCAGATGTTACTATAGTACATTGTGATTACTTTGGATTTGTGGATACTCACAGGAATAAGATAAAAGTTAACTATTGCATTGTTTGAAAAATTACAAATTCACACTGTAAACTGTTTGTAAGGAGAAGGTTTAAAGTATTTAAGAAAATTACTAAAAGGACTATTTTTAAACAAAAACTTAAAGCATGTTACAATTCAAATTAATTAACACGAAAGTATCTATTAATTCATTTTAGAAATGTAGATGTTTACCTCGATCCCTATCTACTTTAAAACAACAACAACTTTGAAAGAAATTCTGATTTTTAGTTAATGTTAACTGATTAAACTGTC
This sequence comes from Solenodon paradoxus, assembly GCA_004363575.1. Lineage (NCBI taxonomy): Eukaryota > Metazoa > Chordata > Mammalia > Eulipotyphla > Solenodontidae > Solenodon > Solenodon paradoxus. The sequence goes on along the minus strand of RJWH01003375.1, from coordinate 39,191 downwards.
TTTTCTCCTGATTACCCAAATTAGAGAGTAAAGTTGTCCTTTGAAATACTTTATATATGAAAATGAACTACTGTGAACCTAGTACCCTTTGTGGCCACTTCAGATAGCTGCATAGCCTGCCCCTTTGCAGTCACGATTTCCCTTAAGACTTTTCCATAATAAAACACCCACACAGTTCCCAGATCTTTTAGTGAAGTTACTTTTTGAGGCATGTAATTTTTTTGTTGGAGTGACTTTATTATGAAAACTTTGCAGATTAGTTTATAACTTAAAAATTTTTTCTTCTGTTAAAGCGATACACTTAATTCAGTGTTCCGTCAGGTAAAACTGTCTAATTTTCTTCTATTGAAAAATATCTAACAACTACAATTCAGATCAGATAGTATTATTGATTTCTGTTATCTAAATGATCATTTTGAAAATTTTGAGAAGGCGAGAACTAAGGATGTACATTAGTGCCTCTTCTCGAATATCTTTCCTCTTCCACTGTTGTATAAAGTGATTTCTGGCCACCAACTTGAAGATATTGCTGTCGAGGAATTTATTATGGTTCACTAAACATCCTGCAAAGTTATCAGATGAAAAAACTGTGTTATATCTCTTTGTAAAAAAAAATAATAATAATTTCCTGTGTCATCTTTTCTCCACAGTTCTGGTAGAGTTCATTGCATGGTGATGTTTCATATATTTGCACCAGAATCACGTACTTGTATTATTTATATAGACATTCCCAAGTTACCTTATTGCTGAGCCTCACCAGGGTCGCCATTCTCTTTCATTCCGATGAGAATATTTTAGGCTGTAATGTTAACTAGAAATATGACTGGACCTTTTGGAGAACATTCCCTGTCCAATGAAAAACAAATGAGTGGAGAGTTGTTATTATCTCTTATTAATGTTAAGGTGTTTCATAAAATCAAATTTCCCTTTCTCCAGGTGATCTGGGTAAGCGTTTAAATGTTGAGACCTACATTTTTTAAAATCAGCATCGTAATGTCTTTGGGTAAATGACAGTGTCACTGTCACATATGAGATAGGCAAAATACTGTGGCCCGGGCTGAATTTAATACCATTACTACATATGGTAATTTACTATGATTGCTGGTAAAATAGAGTGGTTGGGGTCCGAGAGAGGGGAACCAACATTTACACAGCACCTTGTAAGTCAGACAAATAGGTTACAAATAGATCCATTTAGATTGTGTAAGATGTTATATTTGGGGCGTGGGGTCTGGGAAGAAAACCCTGAGCTGAATTTTTATTTTCATGGGAGATTTTGAAAATAAGTATTTTAGCAAGAGTTTCGTTATCTACGAGATAGATGAATAGCCTGTGATTGATGTTTTTGGAGGCTAGCAGAGCTTCCCCTCTCACCCCGCACCCCCCGCAAGAATAGCTCCCTCCTACAGGAATCTGGTGGGGAGGTGCCTATCTCTTTGGCATTCTCAGTACTGCGATGATGGATTTGTGCCCACATGGCTGGCCAGCATGTAATAGTTTCACTGAGACATTTGCCTCAGACTGTATAGTCTTCCCTCATGTCTCCCTTCTCAGCCTTCTCTGTAATCCCTTTTCTAATAACCTCATCACAACAGATGATTAAGTCTTTTCTGTTACCTCTCATAGCTGAATCAGAGTCAGTGATTGATGAGGTGCCAAGTTCCAAGGACAGATAGATATCCTTACACCCTGCGGCTCTTCTGCCTCACCCTTATGCAGTGTTCATTCACTGCTTGTGACCTGATGTGTCTTTACATGAATCTGTGACATCTTCAGCTAAACTTCACACTTCTTAAGGACAAAGACCATATATTGTCTTTTCAATGCCGACATTCTTAACTCTTGCTCAATATTTACTTGATTGTGCTAATGAATATGGTCTTGGTGTTGAACATTTACATGGTGTTTAAGAATCTGCAAGATTAATATTATAGAAGAGCTATAGAGTATTGATTCACAGAGAATTCTCAGTTATAATTTTCCATAAAACCCCACATAATCTAGGCCTTTCTCCTGCCTGCTCCTGCCTGCCATTCTTTAACTCTTAACGAGCTTCCCCATTTATAGACTTTACAAACCCAGGTTTTCATACTTGAACTTGGGGAAGAAGAAATAGTATGTTTATGTAGCTGATTGTAAATTGTAAACAATTTGAGCCTAATGTCTAATTCATGCTGTTTTCATTCTCAGCATATTGTGCTTGAAAAATATCAAGAATGGAGCTGTGTGGGTGGAATAAGTGCAAAAGAAACATAAATGATTCTGGGGGAGAGCACTCACCTAGCAGATCAACACTGGAGGGGAGGAAGGGGAGGGAAACAGAAGGAATCCTGGAGGCTAGTGACATCTGTTTAGCATCTTTCAAAATTGGGGCTTCTTAGAAAAATCTAAACTACCCAAAAAAGAAAAAAGCAAGCAAGAAAAAAAATAATTCTCTCATGACAAATATGTTAATCAATTTGTTTGAAAGTCTTTTGTCACTTTATAGAGTGATGACCTTTGTCCAAGTGACTGTTCATCTGGCACACACAGCCGGTGTGCCTTTTACTGGGACATGATAATGATGCATGTGTCTGCTACTTCCATTTTCACCTCGCCCTACCATTCGTCACTTTCCACCTCCAGACAGCAGGCAAGGCTTTTTGTCTGCCTCAGATTAATATGAAAACCCCTGTGCACAGTGTCTCTTGTATTGCATGGGGTGCGGGACCTCCAAATATGTCCTGCTCCGTCATGGTAATTCTCACATGGCTCTAGCCTTGTAGCCCATTTTAATTATTTTTGTAAGACAAGTGGAATTTGTCTTAACAATTTTTCCTTCTATGTCCACCCATCTATTAATATGCAGATAGACACCTTTTAGGTTTTTTTTTAGAAAAGGACTTTCAGAAAATTTGAGTTGATACTTTTGGGGTAATTCCAACCCCATTGATTATTAACATTGTGTTATCTGCAGTAAATTTCCAAATATGTGATTTAAAGTGGGAAAAACATGTGTAACTTGGATTACATGTACTTTCTTTATATCAAGAATTAAAGGAACTTTTTGTTAGATTTTTTAAAAAGCTGGTTATGAAAAGTTATTTGGAGCCTCTGCCAAATGAATTTATTTTATATGGAGTGACCCTTTTAGAAGACAAGCTTATGAGACTAAAAGAATTGTCTTAATATGCATCCAGCAGTAATTACATAGTAGTTAATGATTACATGGAAAAGACATTTTATCAGATGACCTAACTTTTGGAAACATATGATGAATTAGCAGTAAATGGATTTCATTACATTTTATCGTCACAAAAGAGGAAAGAAGTAGTAGAGTTGGTGGAACCTACAGAAAAATAAAGAAGAAAGGAAGATTTTGCCAGTGAGCCCTCCAAGTAAGGATGCGAGTTTGTGATGAGTGGCAACGTCACACATCACACTCTCAGCGCAGTGACATTTTTGATCACACGTGCTCGTTTCGGAGCCTTGGGATGTCGGCGGGCACAGGTACCCCGGGTACCTGGAGGAACTGAGGCTGAGAAATGACGTGGTTCACATCCACCTGAATAGCGGCGCAGATGGGGTCATGAGACCCTACATCCAGTACTTGTTCTTCTACATGACCCTGTGTCTTCAGAAAACCGAAAAGTTACCTTTCAGTTTGTCCTGCCTTCTTCTTTCTCCCTTCTCCATCTTGTCTTCCATAACTGATGACTTTGGTGTGTTTGGTTTGCCTGCGTTTGCCTTACTTATAATAAAAGCACAGAATTCATTGTCTTTTACAGACCTTACCAAATTAAGTGGTGGGCAAAATCTGGTTAGTGACCCTGGTAGTGACGTACACTTTGTCACGTGTCCCTGATACCTACATTGACACAGATGCCAAGCTCAGCACCTGTGTGGACAGTAATCCTGGGCAGTGATAGTCTTGTTCTTAGTTTATGGAAACTAAGTCAACGCCCCATCCTTGGTCACCAGAGCCCCAAGTAGAAATACTAGCGTTTGAGCACCAATTTTTCTGACTTGAAAGCCCTTGCCTGTCTCTCTTGCACATAATTTCCTCTCTCCACAAAGGATAGAGAGCGTTTGGGATACTAAAAAATTGAGGGTCAAAAGGTATGAAAATGTGCCATCTCTATTCTGTATCCCACACATAAACTTCTTAGTAGATAAACCCATGTCCTGTCTCTAAAGCTTTGTTCTGAGATTGTCATTCTGTTACAAGGAAAGCCACAGGAGTTACTAAAAGTATTTTTTTTCACTGTTTCAATGAGTGAAATAATGAGGTGAACCTTCTCAACCCATACGTTAGCTAAAATCTGTTACCTGTTCTTTATTTCTAGTATAAAGATGCATTTATGAAAGCAAATCCTGGCTACAAATGGTGTCCTACCACAAACAAGCCTGTGAAATCCCAGGCGCCCACTGTCAATCCACGGAAGAAGCTCTGGGCCTTCCCATGTGACTCTTCCAGAGACTTGCCAAGCCCCAAGAAAGCAAAGACTGAAGAAATGCCGCAGCTTAACTTTGGGATGGCCGGTGAGTTTAGAGTCCATTTCTTCCCGTTATTTAAGGATGGAGCAATACATTTAAGTAGTATTTTTAACAAATAATGCAGAGAGGGAGAAGCAAAATTGATAAGTACGGTGCAGTGGCAAATATATAGCATATATAAAAACATTGGAGCCTAACTTACATAAAATGTGTTTGCATCATTAAAGAAAGGAGAGGTATAGAACAAGTGGTAGGGTTGTTATAGGATATGGAAAAGCAGACAGCAGTGTGGAGAGTATCAGCAGCTCAGGGAATTTTATAATGTAACAAACTTGCTTGCACACACATAGCACTATTAAACTATCCCAGTAAACACCTTACTTACCATAGATGTGTTAAAAAAACAAAATGAATGTAGATGACCTGAGCATTGGAAACGCTGAGGACAAGATAGTAACAACTCCACCAGAAATCTGCGATGGATCTGACAGCTGTGTCTTAGAGGGAATTCCCATCCTTCACCCTCTTCTAGCCTCATTTCTGAATGGCCCAGGCAAATTCAAAATTCAAAATTCCAGGTGGGCCCATTCGTTATGGGACCTTTAATACTCTTTGGGTGGTAAGGAATGCGAAAAGACTTATCACCACCAAGTAAAGTATGTCTATTCACTCTGCAAATGACTCTATCTTCTACGGCTATTGCAGTGTAGGAATCAAAAGAGGAATTTTCTGGCATGAAATTTGGAGATAGAGCAGGATGGAAACAGTGGTGTCGATTGTCAGGGTTCTTAATTCATTATTGCAAGCACACCTTTTTCCAAAATTGGTGCATCCGGGACATTTGCAGTGTGGAAAGCTTGGGAAAGGAGGCTGAGCATTATTGTGGTGACGCTTTCCGGTTATAGTTGGTAGACCTTATGAGAATAGTTATGCGTGTGATTCACGGTAGAACAAATCGTGTGTCAGTGTCGAGTACAAATAAAAAGAAACGCAGTCCGACTTAACGGCAGCATTCTGGAAAAGCAATGTCTTCAGGCGATTGCTGCGTAGGTCTGTTGTATAATTCTGGCTTCACCCCCAAAATGATGCTTCTGCATATCCCGAGAAAATAAAAACATGGAGATCTGCCCTTAATTTAGCTGTTACTTTGTAAATTTTAGCGTCAGCTTTCTGGGCTGTACAGATTTGATCAATTGGAGAGTTTTCTAAAGTTTGCTATCAGAATCGGAAAAGAATATGTGAGTGATTGGCTTCTGACTAAATTCCTTTGAGCCTCACTGGTCAGCCATTCTTTTTTTCTCCCAATTCTAAATCCAGATGGGTTTACATAGATTTTTGCATTGCAATTGCTATTCACACACCAAATAATTGTAGATAAGCTGCAGACAGCTAAGAAAGATATATCTGTAGGGCCGTGTCTGACAGTTTTTCAATCTACCTTTTATCTACAAATTGAAAGTAGGACCAAGATTTCAAGCAAGATATTTACAGATCAGCTTTTCAAAACTGTTCTTTAAAGCCAAATAAAGCTAAAGACAAGCACCTTCCTAGCATTTATCTCATATATGGGACACTGCTGAGCACTGGACACCCCACATTCAGAGCTCTTGTTAAGTTAAGCTAGTGTTTGATGGAGAGCATTGGTCTGATGTGTTCCTGGGCATATCCCTTTCAATATCATAAAAGCAAATCAATGTGCCTTTAATTAAAACATGGTGCTTCGTTTTTTGCATTTGGGAGATACTTCAGGGATTTTAGAGGTCAGTTTAAACTTTTCCTAAACATGAAATTTCTTTTTTTGGTTTTGTTTACTGATAGTCCTTGTAACATGACCTGTTGCCATTTTAAATAACCCGAAATGAGAAAATGTATGATTTTCAAGAAGAGTAAGTTATGTAGAATTTAGAAAAAAACCTTTTAGTGAGCGGGGAAAACATGCTATTTAAAGGATGGTAGCACTTTCTTGGTCTGTGCTTTTAGTATGCATACAGGAAACTTCTCACAAGGTCATATTGGGTGTAGCTTAGATTATTAGATAAGTGTTCTTATTTTACTTTATAATTTGAACTAAAACATTTTTAGCTTTATTAGAAAATAATCATCAAATTTCCTCATCTCCAGAATGACAGTTGCAAAAGTATTTAGTTGTCCCAAGAACCAAATGAAGCTTTTATTTTCTATGTGCTTCCTTTCCCTCTTCTGATTTTTACATTGGTCTGTGTCTTAATGGTTTTTAAATTAAACATTTAATTTAGGATGGAATTTTAAATTACAACCAAGACTTTTGTTTCATCAAATCAGCCAGTGTTCCTGTGTATTCTATATGTGCTTTCCACTATTGACCTTTTTTTGACCAACAGATTATTTGTACCATCTTTCCCCTCTAAAAATCTCTTCCTTTTTTTTAAAATACTCTTTGAGATTCTTGAAATTTTTTTATATTTGGCTGTTAATAAAATGTGGTCAGGTTGCTTCATGTGTTTTCAAGACAGATTGATTACAAAGATGTATGTAAGGACATTTGTAAACAAATTCAGAAAGAGAAAAGAAAACACCTAAATGTCTTCAGTCAACATTATGTCCGATTCTCATTTTTAATTCCTACCATTAAAAATGCCTTTATCGAGGACATATATGTGATGTCAATGCTGAGTTCAGCATTTTCACATGTTATTTTATTGTATTTCTGAAATTTAATTCATTCAAAACAACCTTAAAGGATATCAATTTCTTATTGTCTATCGTACTTCCTTTGTTTAAATATAATCTTGAGTTGGAAACCTACCAGTGTACCACTTTGCCATTTTTATTTTGTCTTTGTTTCTGTTGATTATTGAAAGAATAAAAACAAAGACCTTTGGTAATATAAAAAGGATTTGTTTTAAATCTCAAAGTTATTTCATGTCAGGGCCAGATTATACCTCTAAGATTTAAAATGTCAGGAGTACATCACTGTTTAATTTAAATTTTTGAAAGTTTTAAAGGAAGATTATTTGAACAAAGCTGACTAGATTTTGGAGGCCCATTTATGAAATTCCCCTCTGTTTTCTAGTTTGTCTGATAGCCTGGTTCTTTCTATCAGCCTTCATGACAGAAGCAGGATTATTTTTGTAGAGGAAGGATGCAGGCAGGAAGAGAGAAGAAGGTGTGCTTCTCCATCCATCCATCCATCCATCCATTTGTTTGTGGCAGCTGGTCCCCAGCTCCAGCACCAGGGACCTGGGTCCATGTAACGTCCTAGGAGCCGCCACCTGGAGCTGCAGACTGACCACTGAGGGTGACCACTGACTGTGAATTCTTATCTCGAGCTGCTCGGGAAACAATCATAAATGTATTTTTGTTAAAAAAAAAAAAAAAAAAATCCATCTGGACTCCTCCCTGTGTAGTAAGGGAAGCATATTAGCAGATAATTCACGGTATAAGCAGCTATGGTATTGACAGAAGTGCTATGGTAGCGCAGCAGTGGCCTTTAAATTACAAAAGTATGAGTCCTAGGCGTATACATGCCCGGTTATCGCTACATGGAGAATTTTGAAAGCTTTGTATGAAAAGTTATGTGTGGTTTTGTTGAATTTCTGATGGGGGTTATCTTTGTGGTTATTCTTTGTACACTGTGGCTTGTGCATACCTGATGCTTATAAACTGATGATTTGTTTGTGACCTATTTAGATCCTACTCAAATGGGAGGCCTGAGCATGCTGCTTTTAGCTGGGGAACATGCCCTTGGCACTCCAGAGGTAAGCCAGTCCCTGACCCTCTCCTCTCTGCTCACTCTGGGGTTTGGGAATGCAGCCATTTGTAGTCTGTTCACACTGTGAGTGCCACAGTTTCACTATTTACAGCTCATGAGCAAACTTAATTTTTTTCATTAAGATTTATATGTGCATTATATTGTGTCTTGAGTCCAAAGAAATCCAAGAAAGCACAGACACGAGTTAGGCCCAGATTTTAAGATTCCATGAGGCTAGGTAAGAAATGCAATGTATAAAAAATTAGTATCTGACATGACTATTTCATGAGTCATAGGGTGAATCCTATGATTCATTCACTCTACTCAATATCATTCTCTACTTTGGTGACATCCTCATTTAGACTTGCTAGTAAAAAAATGAGTGTTCAAAAGCAAAAAACTGTTCGTCTCTCTAGTACCTGAATAATGCCAAACTCCTGTCTTTGAAAACCAGGAAACATACTCCAAAGTTCTTTTATTCTTTAATGGGAAATAGCAAGAACCACAGCCCTCCTGACCTTGATTTCGTGTTTTTTTATTCTCTTGAATAGTTATTGGGCCAATGTTGCTAAACTTTTTTAGGTATGATATCGATGGGCAGGTTGTAACAGGGAAGTCTGCATAGTTTGCATTTGTGGAATTCCTCTCTTTTTCAAACTCTCTTAACAGAGGCCAGATGAATTAACCTGCAGGTCATGTTATTTTAGTACGCTCAGGTACTTGAGAAGGAAATTTTCAATCCCGCAACCAGAGGTGATATTTAGGGCAAAGTAGCAACCCCGCTCAATTTTACTGTGGATGCACATTTTTTTACTTTGTTTTTAAAAAATGTTTTATGTAGACCATACAGATTACAGTTGAAGCCTGTCCCAGTCGTGGTTTTAAAAGACAATTTACATCCCAAGAGACTTGTTATTTTAGTTTACCTTTGGAGTTCATAGTTGTTGATGATATATTAAGTTTAGCTTGATTGTTTTGATTCCATAGAATTCATGTGGCATTCAAAGGTATAAATGGGTGTACCGGTAGCTATTTACATTCTGCTCATCTTTAACAGAGTCAGCATGTCGCTTTTTACTTGTGTAGAATCACTATAGTCCGCATGTGTGTACTTCTTACGCAGTAGCTTTGTCAAATGTGTTTCACTCTTTAACACATGGCAGCTACCTAACGGCAAGTGAGACTAACTCTCACTGGGGTGTAAGCCCAAGCATGTTCCTAAAAGGTGAAGGCTGGCATGATAATGCACCCTTGACCTTTCAGCACTGTCTTCCTTGTGATTTCCAAGAAGGCGCTGTCTGGTGAAGGTCAGCGACATCTTTCCTGGCAGAGTGAGTGTATTTTTTCCCTAAGATGTTAGCATTCTTTTTAACTTTCTGGGATAAATGCAAACAAATAAACATCTCCAGAACTTGCAGATAGATGAAAATGCTAGCCAAAGAAAATAATGTGAGGTTTTTTGTTTTGTTTTGTTTTGTGTTGTTTCTGCCTTTGCCTTTACTTAAAGTTTGCATCTTGAGTTCTTTTCAGTGAGAAATTCCCATCGCTCCTTTTGAAAACAGCAGCATTTTGACACAAGCAATCTAAACAATGCAGCAGTGGATCTTTTATTTAGGATGAAAGGGAACTGTTTGGAGAATTCTCAAGCTAGAGAAATAAAGTTTAAATCAAGATTTAAAGATGTGAGCCATGTAGGAGAAGGGAATCAGTGCAAAGAAGTTGGTCTTTAAGAAGCACTTCTAAGGATCCAACTCTTTCTTCATCTTCCCTATTTCTCATCTCGGAAATATTTAGACCATTATTGAAAAGAATCTTGAGACTCTAAAATAATAAAGCAGTGAAAGTTGACTAGAATAATGCTATCTCTAAATATAGTTAGTCTTAGAGTTCGTGTCATCGTATTTAGTAGACTTCATTTTGCACTTAATTTTCTATGCAAAGTCTTACTCCAAATATGTGGTGGTGGTCAGAAACTGGAGGGGCTTGTGAGGGACTTGTATACAGAGGCAGATGATGTACAGAGGATACATTTATTAAATATGTACTTAGATTTTCCTGGGAAAATTATCAGCATAATGAGATAAGCAGAGAAATATAGCCATTTCATGCTTTTGACATTTAGAACAATTACTGTGAAATCTGTTTCGACTATTAGGTAGGTTTGGTCAAATGAAGTGACATTTTGCAAAAATTTTACCACAGAGAAGGTCTAATTCATAACAGCTTTTTAAAAGGCCATTCTTAAAGGGAGGAGATTGTCCTTTGTTCATTAACCTGAAATCTAACTATATACAAAGGTCCTTAAGAGTTTGTTTTTAATTGGAAATTTTAATATAAGTAATATTTTTATTATCTATTTTTAAGCTTCTGCAATATAGAAGGGCTTGCTGTAATGGAAATAAAATTCCAAATAAAAATCTTTTTAGATCCCTACTACTTCCTAGATTTAACTGAAGTGCACTCTGTATTTTTGGAGAGAAATAATACCTCAATAGTAATAATTGTTGTTATTAGTCAATATTATTATTGGGCAAATAATAGCAAGCATAATTTCTCTTTTTTTAAATCTGATTAATTCTGAACTGTAGTAATAGATTTGTGATGTTATTAGGTCACCAATTTTAAGTGCTACTTACTGAGTCACACTTGGTCCTATAGTTCGAGTTGTGGTCGCTTTGTGTCTCTGTTAACTAAAACAGGTGAAATTGCATTTTGAGTTTGTTTTGGTTCTTTCATTTTTCACATAAAGGACCACCCCAGTATCTCCTTTATTATGCACAGAGTATATTGAAGTGCATTAAATATTTGAGATGAAGCTTAAAAAGCAGTGTTTGCCAGTAAGTCATTTATGGATAAAGGAAGCAAATTAGATGTATGGGCAGACAGAAAGGAGTGACCCCTGACTCCTCATGGACTAAGTTTATCTCTGAGACACAGTGAAATATCAGCATAAAAGTCTCCTGAGAAAAAAACTCTGTAGAAGTGAAGGAATTAGAAAGGAGTGTTTGCAATGAATTTGAGATTTCAGTAAACATATCTAAATCAGAAATCAAATGCAAGTGGCTTAATCAGCAAAAAATGATATGCCAGGTGAAAATAGATGAATAGGGCTTCAGAAGCATTAAGAAACCTGCCTGTTTAACAGAAAACCTAGAGGTTTAAGTGAGCATATATGTAAAAACCAAAATCTTTAAAACTGAAAAACTAGAATACAATTAACATGTTCAAGTCAAGCTCGGGATGAGCTTCAGGGAAGGCAGTTAGGGTAAGAGTTAAAGTCTTACGGATCATATCAAGGAGTTGTTATCTAAAGATGAACAGTGATACATAAAGTATAAGTACTTCATCTAGAATTTTTGAAAGTAATCTCCAGACCTAAACATCCTATGCCATTTTGTTACCTACTTAAATAAAAAATATAAGCCTAAATTAAAATTTCAAAGCAAAGGCAAAGCCACTGGACAATAGTGAAGAACACTTGGCGATTTGGTGGAGGGCAGGGTGTGTTGACATATATATGAGGAGTAGGAAACCTTTACAGGTGAATTTATTTTAATGTGTAAAAATAAAAATATTTTAAAAAGAAAATTGAAACAATGGCACTGCTAATAAGAGCATAATAAGAGCTAATAAGAGTGTAATAAGAGCATGTAATAAATACTAGAGCAGTTTGACTTAACATTGTAAAGGACTGCATTCAGTATCAGACCTAAGTGAGCACCAGAAAGTCATCTTGGCCAGAACAGAAGGGGTGACTTGGGGAAAGTGGAAAATAGCAAAACTGAGGTGGAATAATTAATAGCTCATGAAAAGAACCGAAGGCACCTGAAGGCAAACTCTGAAATGTATGAGAAGCACGTTAAACCTGGAGTCTGGACTTTAGAATATCTGGTTTTTCTTTGGAAGCAAGAGCTATGACAGTAAAGTTATGGTCAAGCTGCCCTTTTCTCTGTCTGCCTCCTGTAAAATGGATTAATAATAATACCCGCTTGCCCCTAACTCCTAAGACCGCTATGGAGATGAATTCAGTGAGACCTGTGAGGTATTTTTAGCTCTCCTGAAAAACATGTGTGTGGGTACATGGTGTTATTACCATAACTAGGCATTTGATACGTAATTTGAAAACTTAAATTCTATCAGGCTTTTCTGCAGAGTGCACACACGCCTATGCCTGTCTACACACAAACGCACACACACACACACACACACACACACTCTCCTCGCAATCACATGGAGTCCCTGGTCCATTGTAAATTTGTAGGAAATGACAGTTTTTATTTACTGTCTTTATTACCAGGCACTCAAGAAGGAGATGACGTCTTAGTACCCAGGAACTATCAGCGTAGGACGTAGGGCTTCAGCTCAGTAGCTGAGTTAGCACCAGAGATGGTGAACAAGCTGCCTCACAGATGAGAGAACACCGCCAGTGAAGGACTCTAAAGCGCATGTCATGTAGGAATTGAAGAGTATAGGGTCTGTCCTATGGCAGGTATTGCTTTGGCTGCATAAACACTACGTACTAGGTACATCAGGGAACAAAGCAGACACAAACCTCTGCCCTCATGGAGATGATAGTGTCTGAAAGTTCAGGATTGCAGCAATCGCACATCCCTCACGTGATACTTGTGACCTCAAAAAGAACCACATTGCTTTTCGTGTGTCCGCCGCTATCTGCCTGTAGCAAAATGAAACAGTTCATGTCTCCAAATGTCTCTGTGACTGAAAGTTGAAAATTATACAGTTGGTTCTGTAAATTGGAAAATTCAGTCTTTCGCTTCCTCCAGGGAGCCTTTCCTGACTTCTTGGGCCAAGTTTGGGTCCCTGTCTTCCTGATTCATCATTGTTTACTGCCAGTTTCCTATGTCAGTGCATGGATTATGCTTAGTTTTGTACTTGATTATATAAACTATAATAAAATATGCTATTTAAAAAGCCTTTTTATTTTATACTACATGCAAGTCCTCCAGAAGACTTTAAGCAACTCAGGATGAGGAATAATGAGATTGAACGGCGGGCCTTGCCTCTTGCTTGAGGAGTGGTTGCAACCACATCCTTTACTGGGGCCCTTCCTTTGCTCCGGGTATCCTTGTTAAGTGTTTAATTTAGGAGAACTCTTAATCCTCATAGCAAGGATTAAAACCCTAGGAGTTAAATTTTGCTTCCCTTGTTAAGCATTTAAACCATGAGGAAATATGCGGGTACAGAGGGTGAATAAGCCCGCCCAAGACTGTGTAGCTGTGAGCCCACAGAACTGGAATCTGAACCCAGCGGGGCCAGCTTTAGTCCTGGTTTTGCCTACAGGGGCCACTGAGATTTGCCTCACCCCGCGCCACCAGACCTCAGGAAGGGCCACTTCTCCCCTGGTGTGTCCTGTGCTGTGACCTGCAGGGGCTTTTCGTGGGGCATTCTGGAGACCAGCACTGTGCTAAACACGTGCATTGGTTACCTTGTTTCATCCTCCCAGGAGCCTCGGGGGGTGGTCCGTTAACCCCATTTCATACACGAGGAAGTCAGACTGGAGAGGTTAAATTGCCTCCTAGCACAAGGGAGTTATCATACTGGTATTTAGTGATGATAGGTGAAGTCTGTGGCAGAAACACTGGCTATCAGTGGTTATACCGATATTAAGTGACTATATTCATGTTTTTAAAATTGAGTTTTAAATTTGAAACCCAAATTTTAGATAAAATTGGAAGCTTTCACCTTTATTGTAATTTCTGACATCTGTGAAATGGTTGAAATTCTTTTTCTACCACTATCGGTACTTGAGCTGGTTTGATTTGTGCTCCTTTCAGGCTCCTCTGCTTAACTGTTCCTGGATGCTGAAATCCACTGAGTTCCACCCCACCCCGTTCTTACCCGCTCCTGTCACAGAGTGAATTCCCTTCTTACAATTTTATGCCTTTTACATGCGTTTTGTGAGGAAGTGTATGTTGAAATTTTGCATTCATTAGGAAATGGGCTGTCAGAGCTTTCTTTCTGAGTAGAGACCTTCCTCTTTTCTGTGACCATCACTGCCCATTATGACTGGAATTGCCCAATATGCCCAAGAATCCAACTTCTTTCATTTCCAAGTAGTGGGGCCCAAAGCCCAGAGTCCAGTCCTTTGACCCTCCTTGGCTGGTGAGCATCTGTCCTCAGAGAGTGCCCAGGCTGCGGCCCTCAAGACAGTGATGCACTTGTCCAAGCTCGTCAGTCTCCTAGAGGTGGTGGGAAGAGCTTGTGTGGAAGGGAGGCAGCAAGTGGGCTAAGGGAGAAAGAGAAAGGTGAGGCATGGAGAAGAGGACGATGGCAGAGAAGGGTGGTCATCGTTGGTGCTGTGCTGTTGTCTGAGAGCTTTTCTCTGCCCTGTTCTCTGTGGAATGTTCTCTGTTGCCGCCTTGTCTCACAGTGTCCTTGCAGAGGGCAGAGTTGCATTGTTCCCTACTTCATGAAGAAACTGAGGCAGATAGGTGCCCTGATTTGTCTCAGCTGCCACAGCAGTTATTTGTAGAAGTGGCTGGAGTCTGTCTAGTCTGTCCTACCTGTTCTGTCCCATGACGGATCGTTTCAGGAGCTGGTCGCTCCCTGCATGCAGTCATGCTCTGGTAGCCCCTGAGCTCTGAGGAGAACCAGGGGCCTATTCTTCCTCTCAGCCAGGTGACTTGACCCACATTTGAATTTGGGTGGGGGGTGCTCAGCGTGCGCAGTGTGAACTTGGCTTCTCTCCCCAGGATGGGCCAGGCCTGCCGTCCATCCGCTGGCCACGCGTATTATGCTCAGGTTTTCCTCAACCGGCTTTAGGCTTCATCGAGTGGCCTCCTTTTCTTCCTTCCAAACGTTTTGAAGGACTAACTTGGATGGACTATGCTCACATTTAATTCACTCGTGTTGAAGCTCAAGTCCATTTTCACAGTTTTATTTCACATCTCATACTGAATGCAGATTAAATGGCCATGCAGGTGCCGTTAGAGAATGGTGACCTGGAGAAAGCTGCCGGTCGTAGAAGAGGCTGGGTCAGACTGCAGCAGCGGGAATCAGATCCCCGGGCCTCGGAGACACAGTCTTTACTCAGGATCTCGTACCTCTACCGTTCCCCCCACATCTCTCCTCCAGCGAGGACTCCTGCCCCTCCCCAAGCCTTATTCCTTCTCTCCAAACCCGCCTTTCAGTAAAAGTCTCTCACCCATCTCGAGAACATTGTGTGACCCCCCCTCCCACAGCCATGACATCCTTCCAGACAATTACGGAGACTTGGCAGATACCATCTCTGATTTAATTGGGGCCCCCTGTCTCTGCTCATTTATTTCCTTAACCTTCTAATTGGTCTTCTGCCTCCAGTCACTCCCCAGCCAAGGCCATACTGCCTCCACTGACAGAATTATCAGCCTCACATCTCTCATCATGCTGCACCCCTCACTGCAAACCTTGGCTGGCTCCCCATTGCCTTCAGCCTAATTGTCAAAACTTCCGAACATGGAATTCAAATTTCTCTCCGTCCAAGTCCTCTCCCACTCCACTCCCAGGATCTTATTCTTCAGCCACACGGGAAAATCACTGTTTCTAAAACCTTAGCGCCCCTATTTCCTCCTGCTGTTACTACGTGGTTTCCACAGACCTGTTGTTCCTCCTCAGTATTTCTCAGATGTTACTTATCTTAACTTCTTCCACCCTCCCCATAAAGAAGACAGGCTGCTTTTCTGTCCTCCCATAGGCCTTGAAATATCACACAATGATGGGATACACTCGCATTCTTACAGTGTAGTTCTTCCCTGCACCTGGCTTGTAAGCAGCTTAGTCCTCATTTTATTTCCCATTGTGGAAGGCAAATAATGTAGCCTGTAAGCTTCTTGAAAGCTGACTTGTGGCTGGTCTATAAAAGGTGCTTATTGAGTACTTGTGGAAGGAGCGAGTCATCACTAATACCTGGATTCACAAGGGCAGCAGTATATTGTTGAGATACCATCAGTGCACACATCCTTTTGTTGACTGTGTGTCCAGCTCCACGTGGCTGTGGCCTGAATGCCTTGTAACATTGGGATAGGCTCGTGGGAAGCCTAGTTTTTCAGACCATTGACAGTATGTCTCAGTGGCTTGATTTTGTTTTGTATCAGGAAACTGAATCTTGTTTCTGCACCTACAGTTTTCTTGATGGGACGGTGATAAAAGCTACTTCATTGCTATTCTCAGTTATGCAAATGATTCCTCCTCCTTGGTTATTGAGAGTTATAACTAAATCAAAGAGGAGATTGGATTGAAGGGAAGTCGACTAGGTGGTGACCAAAACTTCAAAAATCCCAGTAGCTGTTTTCTTTGTGGGCCTGTAGCAACACCTAGTGGTTTCATGGGTTATTTCAGAGACTCCTGCTGGAAACAGCTTCTTGGCTTTGTTTTTCCTCCCTTCTTTAATCTCTGCTTATTTGCTATCTTTTCTTTCCTCTCAATTCACCAATAGATGTCTTTGACTCTGTATTTTTGGAAAATAATCTGACTCTAGCATAGGAGCAATGGGTGCAGAGGAATTGTTTATCCATTAAAAAAGGATACCACACCTAATAAATAAGTCATTTAGGGCACAGTAAATACAAATAGCATGATGATCTAGCAGGGTGATGAGATCTGGGGCTCTCTGGCTGATTACATTACTTAAATAGGAGCCTTTTGTGGGAAGTAACGTCTGTCTTTCCATGGATGTAATCTTAGGTTTCTTTCCCAAACACGTCATCTGTCCGTCTATGCACAAATAGACACTTGCATTGATGCCTTATTTATCAAGCATCCAAGAAGGAATTCTCCATGTGTATGTTTTCCATCTGATTGAACCAGCTTTTACATTTTGCTGTTTTGAAGGAAATATGTCTAACATGTTTACATGCATTTCTGCCATTTAATGAAGGTTATAGTTTATAATTAGCCTTATCTTGACCACTTAGGATCATAGTCTTCTGTATTAAGTACTGCATTGAACTCAAGCCTCTAGAGAGATTTTGGGGTTATCTGCCCAATTTTTGTTTGTTTAGCTCGATTATAATACTTTATAAAACCTTGGCATCTGGTTTTTTACAGCTTTTCTATCTTTACTTTGTGTCATCTTGTGGTTGCCATTGTTTCTTCAGGAAACCTCTTTTTCTTACCTCATTGTGGCTTTTCTGATGTGCTGCTTCTGTCTGGCTGCAGACTGGGGAGTAACCGCATAGTTTAGTCGTAATGCAGTGTGCTGGACTGTGTGAGTGGTGTGCTCTGTCTTGTACCGGACACTGAGAATGCCTGCAAGTCCACGGGGCTTTAAAGTGAGAGATACTAGATGGTGACGGGGGCATTGTCCGTAAAGTAAAACATAGAGCTTCAGTGGTTCTGATGCTACTATTGTAGTCACCAGCCAGTCATCATTGTGTGATTCCTGGCCATGTTCGGTCATTGAGACACTTCGTTTCCTCACACAAGTAGAATCGAACCAGTCAACAGGTATCGACCGTGCATTCCTCTGCGTGGTGAGCACAGATACGTTTTTGTGTGTGGCGGCTCTGATTGCCATTGACGTGGTGAACAGGATGACAGAGGGAGGCCTTGCTGGCTACCTGCACTGGCATCCTCCATTCAGAGGGAAAGCTTGAAGATCATCCATCACAGTTATTTGTATAGAGTCTCATTTTGACTTGATACGTAGTTATGGCCAAATCATCTATAAATGACTCTGGAAAGAAACTTTATTTTTCTTCTTACAGTTAATAGGAACTCTTATTAAGCCAGAGGGTAACTAATCTCATAAAGGCTATTTCTCATGCATCATGGGATCTAAAATAAGAATGTATACTCTATAGGCTGTATGTGGCATACTACCCTAAGTTATAATAGATTTCATTGAAAATATTTAATTGAAAAATCATAGACTTCTTTCCTGTGTACAATCTACCATATTAAACTTTCATGCAGACACTTCATAATTTTCATATAATCCTAGACTTGATGTTAAATCAAATTTTGATTATTTCCCAAGACAACCAGAGGCTAACAACCTAAGCTTTCCTTGGAAGCTAAGACAATGTGGGTCTTTTTGTTATTTTTAAATTGCAGTGTAAAGATATCTTTTGTTCATGTATTCCTACCAATAAAGACATTTTTTTTGGTGGCTGATAATTTTGGGATCTTGACCTTCATGCATTTTGTTTCTCTTTGGCTTCAGATTCTTGGGAAGCAGATAAGAACCCTCTTGGGCCATTAATCAAGTAGCGATCGGGGGTGGAGTGAGGCTTTGGCGGGCATACCACAGGCGGCCACAGGCGGCGCAGTAATTAAAGCGTCTGTACCTTCGCTGGGGAGCTTATCCTGGAAGAAGGTGGCCGTGACTTTTTCAAATCCAGAGGTGACCATTGAAACTTCAAATTCTTGCTCCTGCCCCATGTCCGGAGACTCTGTTAGAGGGAACCACATCTTCGATGTCTAACAAAGAGCTTTAGGGAGGAGCTCTTTTTAGGAATATGATCTTGGTGATCCTCAGCTCTTCCCATAGGCTGTCACAATCTAATAAAATCACATGCAGTATTAAATTAGAGGTGTGCCCTGTGGCCTGGCAGATAATCCCAAGGACCCACATACACCCCCGAGGATCCATGTTCGAGACCTGGTGTGTGTGTGGTGGGGGTGAGTGGGGAAGACCAAGATGAGCAACTGAATAAAATAAGTCAATGTTTCTTCCTTCCTCGTTGCTCTTCCTGCTGCCTGCTCCCCTTTATTCCTGCCTGAACCTTTCCTTTAAAAAAAAAAAATCAGAAAATGTGGCTTTAAAAAAATGAGTTAAAATAATTACATTGGAAAAGATTTAATAGCCCAGGAGGATTAATGTATTGTTGGAAAAGAATGTTTTTTAACTAATACAATATCCTGTTTTTGTGTTGAAAAATTCTATGCACAAGTGGAAGAATATACATGAAATAGTAGCTGTGTTTATCTTTCAGAGATAACGGTAGATGATTTTTCTTCTGTATTTGCTGGTTTATTTTTTTTCCTGCAGATTTTCAGCAGTAAGCTTAGATAATTTGATTGTCAGAAACATTATTAAGTATTTTTTCTGTTTTGAGTAAAAAGATAGCTTCTTTTCCTAAGACTCCTTAACCCTGTCATTTAGGAAAGGAAGGAAGGAAGGGAGGGAGGGAGGGAGGGAGGAAAGGAGGAAAGAAGGAAGGCAGGCATGGATTATGGTTTAGAAGACTCAAATATCTGCATTGTGTCCAGGCAGCATTGAGGATTCCACATTAAACAAAGCCCCTGGGAGAAGATATACAATGATCAAATATTTATGTCTTTGGAGATGTGCTTAATGCCATGAAAATAAAGAATAAGGGGATTATTAGATGTGGGGGAGGGGAGGTGATATTTTCTTCTCTGGTCCTAAGTTTCTCCATCTGTAAAAAAGGTTAAATTAGAGGAATAAGAAACTCTTTCCCTCTCTAACATTCCGTGACTCCTGTCACAGTGAATTGCAGTGGGATACCTGCATGATCATGTCATTCAATGTACAAATGGGTCAGTTAAAACATTGAGATGAAAGAGGAAATAGATATCCTGAGGAGAGTACTTAATAGCAAGGTTTGAAAAATCATGGCTATGTCTTTAACTGCTTTTAATGATGACACTCAAAAATGAAAATAGCAGAGCATTAGATGTTTACCCAGTACAATAAAACAGTACAAAAGAAAACATACGTTACGAAAGTAATTTTTCTTTGGTAAACACACACCTTTATAAGATTGGGGCCTTTGTGTATAAACACATAAAAATCCTGGGAAAACAAGACTTTGACTTTAGTTTTGTTTTCCCAGAAGCTTCCTATGATCAAATCTCGTGTGTTTCCATGAAGTCAGGTGATAGGAAATAGTGGGGAGGCAGAGTATGAAAGAAGTGGATATTCTCTGAGTGTGGAAGCAGAAAGCCAAGAGATCAAAAGGGCATCACTTGCAGAAATTCCTCTTAGGTAAATATTAACTTGTCAAAAATACACTGTGCTGTCTACCTGCTATTCAGGGCATTACTTAGCAATTGAATAAGCCCTTGGATAAAACTTTGCAGAATAGAGCTGCCTTTTGGGGGCACACTCCTTTCTCAAATTGCAGGAATCAAAGTCATTCTTTCCATCAACAGGAACATTTGAGGTGGCATTTATCTTCTGTTATCTTCCTGAAGCTATTTCTGTGATGTGTCATGCCATCTTGTTTTATGTTTCAGATAACCTCTGGTACCTGCAGGCCAGATGTTTCAGAAT
Source organism: Solenodon paradoxus (assembly GCA_004363575.1). Classification (NCBI taxonomy): domain Eukaryota; kingdom Metazoa; phylum Chordata; class Mammalia; order Eulipotyphla; family Solenodontidae; genus Solenodon; species Solenodon paradoxus. Next base: position 18,747 of record RJWH01003375.1, on the reverse strand, counting down.
CCCCCGAACTGCGTCAGAAGTCACCATTATTTCAGTTTGCCGAGGTAATACATTGTGATTTAAAACTTAATGAGGAGACTGTGAGGTGAGCTTAAATTTGGGCTGATGCCAGTAATTTAAAGAAATGAAATAGTCTGCTTAGCTCAATTAACCATGAAAAAAGAATCAACTTTAGAACTCCAGAGTCTCTTAATGAAAGAGTTAACTCTTATTTGTGTTGATAGAAGCTGGTTATTATGTCAGACTCAATATTATTTTGCTTAACCACCTCGTCACTAATTTTTATTGATAAAGTTAAAAATATAATTGAATATATTGTTAGCACTTAGCCATTTATCAAGTGTTACTTTATCAAATGTTCCATCAGAAGACAGAATCAACTTATGTTTATTGACTTTGCATTCTTTTTTTAGGACACTTACCCTTCTCTTAATTAAAAACTTGAGCCTGCAGTTGACCACTGTCAGGGTCTTATGTTTTGTGTCAATCCTGTACAGTTCAGATGTCTAAACATTCAAGAGATGATGTAGAAAAGCACATTACCCTTGATAGCAAGTCTAAAGGTTAAGACTGCTTCCCAAAATTCCATTTACCCCAGAGCTCAGTTATAAAGCTATTTTTGATTGATTTTTCAACCCACATGCTCTTATCTTGATCATTTGAATTGTTCTTCCCTAGACCTTCTCTTGTACTGTCCTCATCTTCTGCCCGTTGTGTATGCTTTTGTAGAAGGAGAGCATATTTTTACTTTCGATTGTTTTCCCTGATAACATTCTTCCTGGTGGGTCTCAACATTTCATTGGCAAAACTACTTTTCACACTGACTTACTGGGCCATTCCTTGTAAGACATTGTTGATAATATGCCTTGCTGATATCACCAGAGTGCTGTATTATATATTTTCTTACACGATATTCCATATCTTATCATTTTCCTTTCGGCCTATGTGTAAGATATGTCATGAGTTCCTTTGGTTTTTGTGTTGTGTTCTCGAGAATTGAATAGAATCAAGAATCATTCCTCACTTGTAGTAAGAGACATGTTAAATAATGTTGGTTCTCAGCTTTGAAAGCAGAGGTGCTTAGCAACTGTGATCCCTAAACCAGTAAGATCTAATAAAACCTCTAAAATTTCATATGAAATTTTGTTTATACTAGCCTAGTTTTTTGTGTGTGTGAGTTCTGCAGCATAGCAAAGATTTCAAAGAAATCCCTGACCCTATTGTTTTTATATAAAGGGTCCCATATATAACATTTCTTCAGGAAGTCCCTCTTCATGTCATTAACTTTATCCTTTATCTCTTAATTTATAAGAAATCCTTTTGTTTAGAAACTTGTGAAATTACTTTTTTTCTTATTCTCGATTGTCTATGTCACTGGTTCTCTTTTGTTTACTGTCTAATATAATCCTCGTGGAGCCATATGGTAGGTTACACATTTCCCTTACATAAACTGCTTCTTTTTTCTAACTTTTATAGAAGTTTGATGGGAATGAAAGTGATGCTTGAAGTCAGACCTGCCCAGTTTATAATTCCCAGGAGTTCAGGAAAATCTTTGTGGATTCCTATTTGCAGTCTGTCACCTTATACATGGTGACTACTCAAAACGCTAGATTTCATGGTCTGACAGAAAGTTCTATAATTTTACCCTCAGATGTATTCAGAATACTTGGTTGAATCTTAATCAATCAGGGTGATTTTTATTTAGTTTGTTAAATAGGATCTAAGATCTTTTTTCTCGTTACTCAGAATTTATTCTAAAAGTGCTGGCTCAAATGTTAAGCCCATACCTGGGATGCAATCCATATACAGCCCTAGGATCCAAGTTGGTGACCCAGGCGTGAGGTGGGGGGGGACAACAAAAAAATGAACAACTAAATAAATATAATGCTTCTTCCTCCTCTGTCTTCCTTCCCATTCTCTGCCTGCCTTCCTTCCTCTTAAGAAAAACAAAACGAAACAAAACAATACCTCTATGTTTGATTCAAAAGCTATCATAAAATTAGAATTTTCCTGACAGCCTCTGCAGTGAATAAAGTCAGATAGTCCATCAGTCTTTTTGTAATTCTTTGTCATCCCTAAATATCACTTGGATACTATATCATCAACTGGCTTCACTGTTTATTTAAGATGAAGAAAAGATAGCTTTTGTGATTGAAAGGTTGTGATTAAAGTGTGTTTATTGCTTAGTAAATACCCTTTGGTGGAGTTGGCAAATACACTTAAGAAAAGGACTTTATGGGCTGGCAGTGGGCTGACTCTGTAATGTCCAGACTCTGCTCTTGTGACTCACTTTCACTATTTGGTAGCATGTTACATAGAAGCTTTGTTCTCTTTGGAATCAAAATGACTAACTTTTTTCTCAAAACGCCCTTGAAAAAATTTCCATGTGGCCCTCGGAGCTCACCTATAATGAGCCATAATAACCAAGTGGAAGCCAAAGGTCCTCTGGTTGAACGACATGTGGTGTGGCAGATCCACCGTCAGATTCCTGAAGTGTGTGTTGGGTGGGAGATGCGTGTGTTATAAAAGAAGGGCTGTTCTTATTCAGTGAACAATTTACTGAGTTGTGATGTCATGACAGACAATGTATTCTGCGGCCTCTTTTCTTCTCACCATGATCCTGTAAATGAGGATTATCATCATCAACAACGTCAACTTAGAGGAGGGAAAAATAAGTTTCAGACAGATTCGCTGAGCTGTCCAAGGTCAGGCCACTAGTGACTAGCAGAATTGAGATTCAATCCCAGATACCCTGATGCATATCCACCTGCTCCTCCAGTTCTGTTCCATAGCTGCCTGCTGGCAGAGAGCGCCGAGGGGGCAGGGGAGTGATATAGGGAAGACAGATGACTGACTTTACTTCCAGCTTCTAGCTTTCATCATATTTTTTTGAAATGTGTTGAAATAAGGAAATGTATGTCAGTAATTCTCCTCAACTGCTTTTGATACATACCTGATACCTCTACAAGAGACACAGCAAATGAGCTAAACCCAGTCTCTTTGTTCTTTGCAGTCATCTGTTTATAGAACATGGCCTATGTCTTCCTTTATCATTGACACTGTTCTTCTGAAAGGAATTGAGGGTGATGACTCATGTCTTAATCTTTATCAGTGTCTACAGTGGAAATAAATCGCAGAATCTCGTCATCTGCTAGGGGAAAATGTCCTTGCACATTAAAAATTACTTGTTTCCTTTCAGATCTCTTCAAGTACATCCCACCCTGATGTTCCTTCAAAGCAGTGTCAAGCATCAGCCTTGTTTCAGTTTGCAGAAGTAAGACCTTCTTCTGTTTTTAAGTGCCTGTTGGACTCAGAAAACTTAACTGTGCTCAGAAAATATTGAAATGAAGTTTTAATAACATCGAGAGAACTTTAGGCACACCTCTATAGTTAAACATAATATATAACCGAATATTTACTGCCTTTTGCTACTTTTGCTGTAATCTCTGGCAGATTAGCTTCAGATTTTATGCCAACTTTTAAGCATTTATTCACTGTGCACACTTTCTAGTAATTCATTTATTTCATTTTACCTTATTTTTAATTTATTTTAAAACCTTGGTAAGGGGGAGGGGGAAGCTTGTCCATAGGAAGGCCACAGGATTCCAATTTATTAAATTTTTCCAGTAGTGAAATTAGGGTCTGTAATTCACGAAGGACTCCCACAGCAGAGGCAGCGGTGACCGTGAGCTGTGAAATCATCAGTGTTCAGCTCTCGATGGGGTGTGCCTTCAGCCAGTGCTTTCATTAGTGTTTAATCCCAGACTGCTGGGCAGCTCTTACAGGATCTCAGATTTCTGTGGTTTATCAACCAGAGAGTGAACACACAGAGCATGTTCTTGCTTGGTAAGATGATGCAAATCTGATATGCTGGATTTTACCACAGAAGTCCTGGACTCCACCATATGTAAATTCCTAGTGAGCATTCAATGACAAATTATAAAATGTCTACTGCTGGTGAAAATCAGATGCCATCTGCTTTAAGTCTTTCCTCTTTTTCCTTTTTATTAATTCCAACCAAAAATGCATATCACAAACTAAGCAATTTTTTTTATAGAGTTGAGAGAAAATGACAAGCAGGACTGCTCTGTTTAATATTGATGCATTGAATCACTTTGATTCATTTGAATAAAGAGTTCTGCAGAAATGAAATGTAAAGTGATATCCTTTTGGCAGGAGAAAACCCGGCATCTTCCTTTGAAAATGAGAAAAAGATTGCTTTTAGCTCTTATATTAAGAAAAAAAATGCTCCTTCCTTTTGGGACTCTTGTGTCCCCTCTGTGACTTTATACCATCCATTGGCCTCTTTAGCTGTTAGGAACAAACAGTGTTTGCTTTAGCTGTTGAGGGCGATTTTATAAAACTGGTAACAAAAATATCATAATATTATCGTTTCATGTAGAACAATTTGCTTGATGAATCTGAATAAATTAAGATTTTATTGCAGTTTTTCATTATGATAAACAGGCTGTTATTTGCACTGTGGGGAAGAAGTGTTTAATACTTGCTTGCTTTCTATCAGTTATTGAAATCCATTTTTTGATACCAACAACTTTGTCAAGATTTAAAAGAATTTTGGCATGGCAACTTGATTTATTTTTAATGTCAATATCTATGCCAGTCTTGTCCAGCATTTTAGAAACGTTTCCTTTGAAAACCACTTATTTTCCATTTGGTCTATTGAAATAGAACAGGGATTTTAGAAAGGTAGTCGCTCATCTCTGATACACCTGATATTTACGTAGGCATTTGCCACCAAGAGTTATTGAACTTAATTTAAAAGTGCCCGTGTGGAATGTCTCAGCTGGTGCATCTCTAAACGAAATCCCCACTCAGAACGTGATTAAGCGGTGCCATCGTCAACTTTATTTAGGGTCCTGAAGCCCTGGGTCTCTCTGAAGGACCGGTTTGATGGTGCAGTGGCTGCTGTCTTGTGATTCTGGAACGTGAGATCCTGTGCCTCTCTTATTGAATTAATTTGCCCTTGCTCCTCCAGATACTTGCTTCTCAAAGCAGAAGGCTCTTCTCTAGAAAAGAAAAGCACCTCTTACTTCGGAGCCATGCAGGGAGACATTTTCGAATGTCACCCTCTACCCAGTGGCACTTGTTTCCAGAGTGTTTGGGAGATTTGACCCTGGGACATAGCTAAGATTTGAAGACACTTAAAAACTACCATGAATTTGAAAATGTATTAGGAGTAATTTCAAGGCCTTGTAGCAGATAAAGGCATGTGTGATGGACAACCTGAAATAAAATGTTTGCCCTAGAATTAAATGCAATCCTCTGTCCCCACTGCAACTCAGTATTTTTTTCTAGTTACTTTTTGCATAGGTTGATAATTTTGAGTTCTGTTTATTTCTAAGCTAATTAAATTATTGCATACCTGGTTATTTAATTGTAAATAAGATACATGATTTTTTTTTTTTTCCCCAGAGTCCATGATTCTCCAAAGATAGATTAGCCTTTCTTTAGTCACTTAGCTGGTCCTAGAGAACCTAAGTTTCAGTCTCTAACATCTTATAATCTGACCATATTGTCAGCTCTGTATTGGGCTTGTTTATTCTGAGCTAAACAAGAGCTAACTAAATAGCTTATAAAAAATATTTACTAAAATCTGCTGTGAGCATGTATATTGTAATAGAAATAAAGTAACCTGTTCACATCCTAGTGGACTTATGGTTAGGTCCACTGTCTCTGGTCGAGAGTGCAGTCCATATGCGTCCAAAGACCAGGATGCGCGCCCTGGGGTGTGGGGATCTACCAAGATGAGCAACTAAATTAAAAAATTAAAATGTTTCTTCCCCATCTCTCTTCCTGCCTGCCCCTTTCCTTTAATAAGAAAAAGAACCTGGCTGTACTTAAATGTGATCCTATCCTGAAAGTTCTTATAATTAGTTTCTAAAGTACCCATCACCTTTAAGAAAGCATATAAACTCTTAAAATTCTTGTTCTAATTAGTCTGTAGCAGAGACTTTCAAACTTTAAAATACATCAAAGATGCCTCGAAGGCTATTCAAATGGAGATCTCTGGGTCCTCCTCCTGATTTATGAAGTCTAGAGTGGGGTCAGAGAATTTGCATTTGCAGCAAGTTTCCTATTAGGGAGCCACAGTTGGAGACTCCTATTCTATAGCTTACCTTTCTTCTTTTATTTTTTTAACCACAAGTTGTTAAATCATATTTTTAAGGCATTTTTCTAGTATGTCCAGGACCTCATAGGGAAAGGGTAAAGTGAGGGATGATTGGATATGTAATAGAAAATTACCCAGGGGACCACTTTATACCCCCATTACTTTTCAGAGGAAGTCTCAGTTGTGTTATATACACTTAGAGAAGAATGAATGTTGATGTAATTTAGGAAATAATTTACATTAAAAGCATAAAAACAATTACCTTTGTAATATTTTTAAATCAGGCATGCAAAATTCTTAGAAGCCATTTTTGCTAATTTATTTACAGACCTAACTCTAGGAAGATAAACTATATCTTCTCTTAGAAATGAATCTTTCATCATGTGTTACAATCATCCAAGAGACACATTTTTTAAAAAAATAATGTAAAGCGCTGGGCATTTAAGTTGAAAACCTTTTCCCCCTATTACATCTAGTCCCGGATCTCTGCTTTGCACGCTGAGAAGGATATTTTTCCTCCACTAAAATCGGATTGTTTTAGAACCCATTGTATTTAACTTATATGGAACCATGAACTTGAATAAAGAACGTTGTGTTTGGGGGTTCCTCGTGCATGTATATGTTAAAAGGGAGAACAATATATCTGCTTTACAAGACATAGAAGTAAGTAGATGGTGGAGGCTGTTTCCTTCCATTTCAGCCTCCTCTGTTATGCCCATAGTTCATCTACACTCACCTTGACCAGTCTAAGAGTCCCCACTCTGAGTCCAGCCTCGAATCCATTATGTTGGTCAGAATGAGTTTCCTATCTGCATCTTTTGCTGTTTATCGGTAAAGTGACACATCGTCACTTTTTTCGATCTCATTTACTGAAGACTAATGACCAATCGTAATGCCAGAAGGGAGCAATTGTCTTCCATTATTTAATGGATCTGAAAACCACGGCCACTCCACAGACCCTCTTCTCCTCTGCCTCTCAGACCAAGAGTTTATCTTTACCTTGAAGACAGTTAACTCGGGGTGATTTAGACAAATTGGCATTAAAACTTGCCATAGGAGGCACACACTTTGACAGTATAAATACGACCATAATCTCACCTAATTTAAGGTATTGTTAGAATTGGAGAGGAGGCAAGAGGTGCAAATTTAAAGCATTCATTTTCATGATAGAATGTTCAGTATGTTGCAGGATATTACATGTAACAAAAAAATGCCTTATACTCTCATGGCAGCTAATCAGTATGAAAGGATTATGTGTTTCATGGGATGCATTAGTATTTCTTTTAAGGTCAGGAAGACCAATCATCTCCTATTGTTCATTTGTTCTTTGATTCATTTATTCACTCAGTAATAATTGGCCAATGCCTCCCGGGCTGCAGTGTTTATGATGCCCCCATAATTGCTTCCACTATTGCCTAATTGGCTTTTGATTTTTACCTCCCGTTTCCTCGGCGAGCACCTCCTCCACCTCAGGAAGCCATAAAATTGGCAGTTTTAGCATTCAGAGCTATAATTTTTCTTAGCACTTTGCTGTACCTGACGTACACCCACCCTGTTTATCAGAACAGTACGAAATAGCTAAAGGAGAAACCACAGTGGCGCTAACAGGTGGTCAAGTCCCATAACCACTGGAGGAAAACAGCGTAGCGCTAGACTCGCTGCAGAATGGCCTACCAGTGCCCCCTACAGGGCAGTAACACGCACTTCCCTTCACCTGCTGACCAGTCTTCAAGGAACATGTGGACTGTTGTCCTACTTGAAAGGATGTATGTTTCTCTTAAACAGAAACAAATGGGGGGAATGAACAGCGGTGCCGCCGATCAGCAGTGTACAAGCTATGCTTACAATCCTCAGCAGAGCCGAGGCAATTACTAAGAGAAAATGTGTGCATTTTAAAAAAAAAAAAGGTCCTGAGACAAAACCCAAAGGAAAAACATTTGAGAAAAGGCTGTAGAAAAAAAGAGCCAGCAGAGGAGAACATAGACTGATCTGAGGTAGGAGGAAAACAAGGACTCTGTGATCATGGAAACCCAGAGAGGAGTTTCCCAAATGGCCGTGTCGAATACTACAGAGCAATCAAGAGCTCTTGAACCATCGAGAATTCTTATTTGTGCATTTCCCACACTCTTCCCCAAAAGAAGTCAGAAGACCTGTTTAAAGATAAGCCTCTCTTAGCACTAAGTCATTCCATGAAAATTGAAATGTACTGCTTCTCAAATACAGTGACTGCTGCCCACACACTCCCGCCATGAAGTCAGGCTCCTAGCAGCCTGGAGCTTTAAAATACTGCCCTGTGTCTGCAGATAGGTCATAAAAACCTCCCACAGACAGTGAGGAGACTCGTTCTTACTCGACACTGGTGGTGTGTTTTGAAAAACAAGGAAACGTCGCAGTCCTTCACTCGGATGGCTGTGCATTGAGTCAGAAGGCAGATCTTGCGTCCGTGTCGTTGACAGTCCCTCCTTGTACCTCTGGGTGGGCTGTCACTGCGTGGGGCACAGACTGCATGGTCTGAACAAACACGGTATCAGGGAACAGGAATCTGTAGCAGCAAAAGCAACAGCAGAGGGAGCCAGTGAAGAATTAGAAACTGTCTTGGCTGCTCAGTGCAGCGCTGCTTGCTTTGTCCTTCAGTAATTCTTGAAGGTAGACGCTCATGCAACAAAGGTTATATTCTCCCCGGAACTCAATTTGATAATTACCCCCTGACTGCAAGTTTTAATTCCAATTTCAATATGTAAGTCGATGTTAGAATTGTACTTACAGAGTTTGTTTCATTCATATGAGTCACGAGAATCCTCATGACTGACAATTACACCCATTTACTCTGGGCTGAGCACTGCGCCAAACTTCACTCAAAATCTTCACCACGCTGATAATGGGACGGGTATTGTAATTTCTATTAAAGATGAGTTAAATGTCGCTTGCAGTCTTAATTATTTGCTAAAGTCGACCTAGCAAAAAACTACAGAATATCTGCTGACACAAAACTACGGGTTTTTTTCTGTCATATAGCCTTGGTCCAAGGGATTGGCATTTATGTTCAGCAGCATTTCCTCAAGTCACTCGGTGATTATGCCAAAGTGTTTGCTCTTCTCTGTTGAATGATAAAGTGAGTAATTGAATTCAGCTTGTCTAGAAAAGGTACCAGAGAAAATTCAGCTAGAAAAAAATATTCCAAGCTTCAGAAAGATTGAGTCTCATAAGTTGATCGTTAAAGAAAAAATAAGTGATTGGGATGAAATAGGAAAGGACTCTGTTAAAAATAATAGTGCCTGGGCAGAAAGAGTCCTTTGAACTTTCATAAACTAGATACTGCTTAATGGTCCAGATAGCTTATTAAATATTTTCTTCTACAAAGGCCTCTTGTCCTGCAGAGAAAATTCCCCCTAGAGCAGGCACCCAGGAGCTCCTGCAGCGGACAGCTCAGAGAATCTCTGCTGGGACCTGGGGTCAGCTATAAGGTTAGAGTCATAAGACAGGCTTGTCTCCTAAGCTGAACTGAGAAATGGCTGCCTAAAACTGAGAAGGATATTAGAATCATAAAGAGTAGAAAAAACTAAGACCATAGCTACTGGGCTTTAATGATGACAGAACTTCTCCAGGAACAGAATGCTTTATAAAGAGTCTTCAGAATGGATGTCCTCATCAGCTTTTTACTAAGGCCAGAAATTGAAGTGAAGTTGTTGTGTAAGAATGAGAAAGTTGGTCTTTGCTATCAATGCCCGCTGCCTGCTATTTAGTCACATTTGCAGAAGGTACGCTGCCCGTGCAACGTTACACATGTTGATGTGTTATAACACAGCCCTTAACTGTCCAAATTACTTAGACTCATGGCCTTGATGTCAGTCTTTGCGCGCACCTCTGAGCTTCGTATTAAACTCTTTAATTTCCCCAGCTTCTGTCATATTGCCTAGGACAATGATACTGGGTTCTTAAAAAAGAAATTTGTCAACTGACTTGTTGCTATCTTTTTGCAGAGATCCCAAATATATTCCCTAAAAAAATTTCACTAATTGCTTTGATAAATGCAAAAATGACTCTAAATCTCTTTTATTTGTGGACAGTTGGTGAGTTGGTATTTATGTAGTAATGGAAATGCATATCTCATTTTAAGGTGAGAGAGTTAAATTCTAAGCCTGAAATCTCTAAGATCATACTTTGGACGTTAAACAGTCACCCAAATAATACCTGTGTTTTCGTTATTATCTTGACGGTTATTCACTACAATTGTTTGCAAAAATATAATCTCACACATGATATGTTTAAAATTATTTGGTCCATGAGAATAATGAGGTACCCATAAACTAAGAGAAATTCCTGAATGTGAGTGAATGAGAAACACCGATTCTGACATCACAGTTAATATTCTTTCTGTGAACTGTTTTCCTTGTAGATTTCTTCAAATACTTCACAGCTGGGTGGTGCTGAGCCTGTGAAACGCTGTGGAAAGTCAGCCCTCTTTCAACTGGCGGAGGCAAGTTTCTAAGAATGTATTGAGATAAGCTCTGCTGTGACAAAAAGAGAAAAACCACTCTAATGGTGTTTTTTAAATTGTACCATCTCATCTGTGAGCATAAACCATGTTCGAGCGAATTTTCCACCATAAAAGGGTTTACCTTTAATTTAGGGAAAGGAGTTTTGTTACAAAAAGTCATTAAGCTTTGAAAAAGGTTACCCAGGGAGAGTGCCACATCTTTTTTTTCACAGGTGCTATTTTAAAATAAGGCCAGTTTTTCTCTCAAATTAGTTCAGTAGGTCCAACCTGAATCCAAGTGAGTGACCAAGACCGTTTTCCTCTTCTCTGCCCCTCTTAAGAGTATCTTTAAATCGCTCGAAGGTATTACTTTAAAACCAGCTGGTTGATGTTTTAATTTTCAGGGGTTTTTTGTTTTGTTTTAAAATGAGGAACGCAAATGACATGTTCTAAAGTCTTGTTTTATAGCATCTGTCAGTTATACATTCGATGTGACATGGGCATAAAATCTTGTTTTTCCTTTAGTAAAGTAGAAAATGTGCTTTTATCCAGCATGTGAAGGACAGGGCCCTTGTTTGCCAGGGCATGGGTTGAGGGGGACAGAGGTGTTACTTGGGTGGGAAGGGGCCATGACTGTCTCTGCCAAGCTGTGACCGCTCTGCCTTAAGGGAACATGTGGAAGAAATGTCTTTAGCCCTAGTATAAAATGTAAGAATGTCATTTCTACCATAGCAAAATGTCTTTTACACTGTAGTAACAGTTGTCTCTTGGTGAGACAAATTAGAAGATAGAAAATAGGTGACTAAATCTCTTAAACTTTTCGCTTCTCATTTTTCTGAATTGCTTCCTGTGAGTTCCTACTGAGTTGTCTGTGTTTGTTTTAGTTTTTATGAGTGATACTGTTCTTTTAAAAAATCCTTTGTAGTTTGTTGACCCTTATGGGACAACCTATCATTTTCTGAGTTTTATGGTATCACAACAATATAAGGGTTTTAACTCTGTTTAAATTGAACTTTTCAAGTCTTGCCAGACAGAAATTACAGTTATAAAAATACAAAGACCTGAAATAGTAAAGAAGTATAAACAGTGGAATAACCTAACCCAGTGTTATCTGACATGAAGGTGACACACTTTGTCTAGAGAGTAAATCCAGACCCTAATATGGGCTCCAAATGACTGGAAAACTTAGGAACTCAGCAAGGAGGAGTGCTAAAAACAACTGACTGGATCAGTGGCAAGGCATCGTTTTAGCTGGTAGCAAAGGGGCAGTGAGTGTGCCTTTGGAATTAGAGTTGTAAACAAGTCTACAGAAACTTAAGAGACTAAGGCCATGAATTTTCTAGTTTTTCGTTTTTTGTTTTTTAAAGGGAAGGTGCAGACAGGAATGAAGGCGAGTTTGTTAGGCAGGAAGGAGGAGGAGGAAGAAGCACTTTATTGATTTTTATTTAGTTGTTCACACTGGTGGTTCTTTCTATGCTGTGACTCGAACCCACAGGTGTGAGACTTGTGTCCTTGGAGGCGACTGAGCCAACCACTGATCCACCAGGGCGCACCTGTCTAGTATATGTAAGACTAGATTGTCAAGACAAGTTTTTGCAAGGAATAATTCTTTTTCTAAAATAACATGAATATGCGATCTTCTGTGTTTCCTGGTTATGTGTATATGTTTGTATGCATTTATTAAAACATATACATGTGCAGTTTTTTAAATGTTAGGCAGCACTAAATTGTAATATAAACTAACTTTTGATATTAATATATCTGTATTAGAGCCTTGTGTTAGAAATGTATGGACCTTTGAGGTATTTTCCTGTGGGGGTTGCTAAAGAGATGAATTTGTTTCCTCATTTTCTTTCTTTGGCATAACTGGAAAAAAAAGGATTCCCTATTAAATCAGGACTCATTAAAAGCACTCTTCTAATTTGTAGGGATGCATCCCAAATATGAAACAGATGCTGTGGTTTAACAGATGTTTGAATGCTGGTCTCATAATTTAAAGGGGTAAAATGACTGCAGTAAGCCTATTCCAATTATATCAAATCAGCTTATACTCAGACTTAGTTTCTTAGAACATTGAGTAAAAATACATGCTTTTGATGAAACAGGGTCCTAAAAAAGAATTTACCCAGAAAATCTTCCCACATTATTATTTGCATCACGTGAAAATGATGCCATAATGTGCAGAGACCATGTTTTAGAATAACATCCTGAAGCCCCCTCAGTTTCTAATTAAACCTAGATATGTGCACAGTGGGTTAATCCACATCTCCAAGCAGTCACCACTACAACTGTGCTTCCTCATTTTTTTATTCCTTCCTTATTCGATGTTCATTTTTTTAACAAAATATAATATTTACTTTGAGGGCCTCCTTCAATAAATCTTAACGAGTGAATTTTTCCTGATGCCCACAATTGTCTGAAATCTGAAAGAACCAGTTGAAAGTTACACAATCCAGAGGGTAGCAGCTGAGAAGCCACCTCCCATGAGCCAGACATTGCTCTTCAGATTTGTGAAGATACGGCCTCATGCAGCTACTATGCCATCTCCCCCAGAGGGGCTTTCTCCTGCTGTCCCCACCCCGACCCCAAGTCATCAGTGGGTGTGGATGGGGGGGAAGATCACAGGCTCTCCAGTCCTCTGAGTGATGATGGCTTCCTGTTCCGGGGAGGGAAGTACTTCCTGTTCTCCCTGCCACCTTCAAGGTGAAGGTAGCTCCGAGAGGACCTCTGTGAAGACTGGTGATGCTCGGTGCAGGGTGTTGTCTCATTCTTAGCAAGGAGCTGATGTGACTTAGACACAGGATTGTTGTTGTGTCTAACCAAGCAAAAAGAGAACTGGAGGAAATGAGCAGTGACTTTGGAATGGCCTCTTGCATTCTCTCTCGTAGCCTTTTAAAGATGCATGGCTTTCCCAGGGGTCAAGTAGACCAGTAGAAAGTGGTTCAGCTTGATCGGACGAGAGGCCTTGCCACTGTCGGGGAGGGATGTCGGGGAGGGGCAGGCCTCTGGCTGTCTTGTTTCTCACACTGGGAAGTATGCAGCGGAGATCCCATTGTTCAGGCATCTCTGAAGAGCGCCCCCAAGCAAAAGTGATGTTCAGCTGATGCTAAAATACCAAAATGCTTCCTACCCTTCATCAAAAGACTGACCTCTTGATTTTCAGCAACCCTGGTCTCCCCTCATCTCTCCAGCATCTGGAGGGCACAGCAAAGGGTCTGCAAAACACTCTTCTAACCCTGAGAACCACATTCCTTCTGCTGAATATTTTGAATGTCACCCCTGCCCTTGGTATCCCTTGTCAAAGTAATTTAGTCTCATGTAGAGTTAGTAGGAACAAACAAAAAATGACATGACCATGGGCAATTAGCTGTCCCTCTACCATTCCTTCTACCCACTAAAGCAGGGACTCTGGCCCCCTGAAGGGAGAGTTAGGAGCCAGGCCCACACTAGCCACTCATGCTTCCCCAGCTCCAATCCTTTGGCCTGGCACGTGAGGAATGGATTGAGCAGACCTCCCGAGGATAGATTGTTGCTGGCAAGAAGCATCTTCTCCTTGGCGAGAAGCAAGAAATACCATAGGTCATTTTACTGCTGTCCCCGGATCCCCCCTTGTGCAGGCAAGAAGAAAAGTGGAGGAAGTTGTCAGCAGTCATGAGGAGGCTTGGATCAGTCTGCGCTGGGTTTTGGCATTGGAAGGACCCCTCCCTGTTTCCTGGGGTCCCAGAGCCAGGAGATGCCCAGGGGAAGGCCCTGCTTAGGGCAGTTGATTGACATTGAAAACTGGGTGAACTTTTAATAGCTGAAAGTGACCTGAAAATTCTGGGATCTGTTCCAGGTATTTTTAAGGAATCCACTTCAGCTAGGAAGGGAGATTTGGTGTAGTGCTGCTGAGGGTAAGGAATTGAGAAAAATACAGTCCTTTCTGTTGAGCTTCCGTGAGGTTCACTGTTCAATTTAATCAGTTACTTAATTGGTGCAGATAATATAATGAAATTAATTAGGTCAGGTCATACAAAGAACTGCAAAGCAGTAAAGCATCCTCCGGTTACTGTGTATGCGAAGTGCCACAGAGAGCGGACGCTGTAGAGAGTCAGAGACAACTTGACCTGTATATTTTAACAAAGAAAATACCACACTTGATGATATCAGGCATTGTCAACATTACCTAGTAGGATAAATGGAGCATTTGTTCTTTCATTCTAACGAACAGTCATAGTTGAGGGTCTACGCCATGCCAGGAGCAGTGAGGCTGAAACCATCTTCGAAGATCAGTATAGGAATTCTTCACCTTTACCTAATTCTTTACAGGTAGGGTGCTTTGTTATGCCCCGAGAGACTGGATCATCAGCCTAAAAATACGACTATTTGTTTTTACTTCCCAGTTTTCTAAAATAATCTTATGTCTTCTCTAAAAAAGACAGTGAAGTTTAATCACAGATTGTATCTGCAGGTACCTTTGATTTCAGTCTAGCCTAAGATAATGATGACTGACATTTATTATCTGCTGTCTGGGAGGCCCTTTTCTAAACACTTTTTATGTACTCATCTAACAGTTTATCGTGGTTGTCCTCTGCGGTAGGTCCTGTTACCATTCCTCTTTTACATTCTAGAAACCCCAGGGCAGAGCGGGTTTGAGACTGGCCCAGAGTCAGGTGAACAAGAAGTATTAGTGCTTCAGCAGAAACCTGGGCATTCTGTCTCCACAGCCCGACTCTTAACACCAGCCTCATCTTCTGTCCTTGTTTCAGATAAATCTGAAAGACTGCAAGTTGCTTGTTATAGGAGTTTGTGTGTTATAGAAAGCTCCATGGAAGACAGCTTACTCCTACACATATGTGTATAGCTGAATAAGATGACAGATTGTTCAAGACTGCTGTCAAAGAAATGGAGCTGATATTTCCTTTTTAAAAAGTGTCTGTACTTTTGAAATTGCCAGCATCTTACACCCTTAAAATAAGTAAGTGCCTGTTTGTGAGCATACTTGGAGAGAGACTGTGAGGTTAGAGGAAAGGGTAGCAGATGGCTCCTGCCCTCCACGGGCTTATTCTCTAGTCACAAAGAGATAAGAGACAAATCTTAGGAAATAGGAAATAGACCAGTCGTACAGGTGACTTCACGGGGAGCCATGCAGGTGAAGCTGCTCTTAAGGGATGAAAGTGACACAAAGTGAATGTGTGAAACCAGGAAAGGGAGAAATTAACATCAGCAGAGGACTTAACGTAATTTTTAGTGTTGAAACTGGGACCTGTTGGAGTATCGCCAAGCATGGCAATGGGTGTGTGCATGCACGTGTGTGTATGGGCATGACTGTACACACACATACATACATTCAGGGGACAGGGAAGCCTGCAGTCCTGTCAGGCATTTGGAGCTAGTTTGTTGGGTATGTGTTTGCAAACTGTTAGAGAAACTGGGACAGAATTTCTAGCCAGGTGGGACTGCCCCGCCCCCCACCCCTGGCTCAATGTTCAAAGCAATGACCCCTAAGCAGGAGTGTTCTGAGGACCCAGCACCGGAGGGAGAATGAAAGTGGTAAACTGGTGAAGTGGTGTTGAGATTGAAAGGAGTGGCCGGCCTCTGGAGCACATCCAACACGCAGAGATGCTTTGACCCAAAATTGGTGACGTGTATTTTATTGAACATTTGAATTCGTGGCGAATATTTTAAAATTAGATAAAATTAGATTTCAAATGCAGATTTGTGACCTTATGAAAATGGAGAGAAGCTTGGAGTCACTGGGCCGACCTTCCTGCTTGAGGACCCTCGTTCAGAACTGAGAAGTGGCTGTCCCCCCAGCCCCCCAGAGAGGTGTTAGCTGTGCAAAAGCACCGCCCTCTTCCTGCCCGTCAGAACCTTGAGGCTGGGGCCAGGGCTCATTGCCAGCATCTCCCCTTCTATCTAACCACCCATAGACCGTGGAGATCATGACTTTGCATAATTCAGTGATGACATGGGGGGCATAAAACTAAGGGGCAAAGGTGGGCAAACAGGAGATAGGTAGATGGCGAGTGAGTGAGACTGGCAGGAGGAGACAGCTATGCCAGGACGTCTGTGGAAGATGAGGGTAGCGTATAGCTGCAGGTCAGAAAGGGGAGAGGCATGCCCTGATGGAGCAGTGACTAGGTCAGCCGCCTCTGAAGGAATGCAGGCCACATGCCCCTGGGTTCGAGTCCTGGGTCTGGAGGGAAGGAACTAGTGTGAGCAACTAAAAAAATAAATAAAATGCTTCTTCCTTCTCTCTTTCTGCCTGCCTACTCGCCTTCATTGCTACCCGCACCTTCCCTTTAAAAAAAAAAATTAAGATAGGGGAGAGTGTTTAGTGTGATGCAACAAAAGAAATTTGTACTTGAAGTCATGAGGATGTGGAGAAAGGTGTGAGAGCAGCACTGACAGAGATTCACTTGGACACCGGGTGCAGAGGGGAGTGTGAGGCCTCTGTGAGGCCTCCAGGGGAGGGAGACAAGAACCAGGTCAGGAGCTGGCAGTGGGAGCAGGAGGAAGTCACAGGCAGGGAGGGTGCCAGGGGTTCCGTTGGTTTGAGGGTGGCGTTGCTGTGAAATGCACACCAACGAGGAGTCAGAAACGACTCCAACTCTGAACCTGAGTGAGGGGAAGAAAGATGACTCCAGAAGTTGGGCCTTGACTTTGGAGCCCTCCTGTAGGAAGCCTGGATGTTTGCAAACAAAAGGGAAATAGAAAGAGTGGAGAAGAGATGACAGAGACTGAGGGAGAAGAGAGCTTGGAGGGTATCGGAAGCTAAAAGAATCCCAAAGGGAGGAGATTGCCAACTCAGTAGAGTTGAGTTTGGATGTGCTCCTCTGAGCACAGAGAAGGCAGTAAAAACTGCTCACCATGAGCCTTGGTGCCCTTATTATCTGTGTTTCATTTTTATGCAATGATTGATGTGATCCGGGGAGGTTGAAGAAGGATGCTGAGTTTCTCCAGAATCTACTCATATTTTAAAAAGCAAGATTATTGATGTGGTGGGTCCATGGCAGTTAGAAATGTTATTTACTCGATTTAAAAAAAAAAAAAAAAAAAAGGATGAAGACCTTTTCAGAAGCCTCAGCTCCCTAGGTTTTCTTGCATTCTGCCTTCCAAAAACCATTTATCATTAAATCATATAGCTCGGTAAAGCGGAGTTGATTCTAGTAGCTATTACCATGAAATCTTCAGGAAAATGAGGGCTCACTTTAAGAGAAGCTGAATTGTGGTAAAATTATGTGCCATATTGAAAAACGCAGGAAATCCCATTCTTCCGATCTCATTAGCAACCCCGTGACCACCTAATACGTGGCCTTTGATGGCGGCATGGCCACATTTAAGTTTCCTATTAGTATTCTATTGTGGATACTCTTTTCCCTTCCACCGGCTCATTGACCCTGAACCCCAGAACCTCCAAGCGTAGTTCCAATCTCAGCCCCTGCACGCCGCCGTCATAGACACGAATTCTAGCACTTCTGCTATGTTTGAGGGAGTCTTTTATTTGAAAGCGGTGTGTTTCTTTGCTTAGCCTTTTGTCATTTTTAGAAGACTGTTCTGAAACATGTCATCTCTCTCCCAAGTGCACCAACCTATTTATGGTGAAATAAATAATGGCTTGCTTTACACCTTGGGGTGAAACTTTAGTAGATGAGCTTTGGGAACAGAGTCCACCACCACCCCATTCTGAGTCACCTGAAAGGGAATAATAGTGTCTGAAGACACAGTGAGAGAAGAGAAACATTGAAACCACCATTTCACCTGACCCATTGTTTCAGCAAACCAGGTAGAGGATAGTTAGTAAACTCCGATTGTCTTGTTGAGAGACGCTCAGACCCTTGTTCTGTGACCAGTTATCCTTTATAATAAAGGGAATGGCATTTTCTTCGCAGTGATGCTCTCCTTTCTTCTCTGAAACCATCAGCCAGTGTATTTTTGTGGCAAAAACATTCTGGCTTCATTTAATTATGGGAGGCATGCACATCTTGAAAAACACTGCTAAATGCCATCCTAGGGTTATGTCTACACTGTTGTTGGCAGATAATAAGCCAGTACAGAATGACTGTAAACATACCTTGGCTGCAAAATATTTGTTTTGTATAAAAAAGCAGAGATTTTGAAATGGAAACTTCCCGATCAGTGTCAGTGGGGCTGTTTG